>OX328131.1:79985606-80168106 GCA_946811695.1 Gonocerus acuteangulatus
ATTAATGTTACTATTAGCTACTATATTTGTCATTGGTATGTAGTTTCTTATTTCTTTGTAAAATCAATTAATGTTACTAATTACTATTAAAATCAATTATTGTACCTATTTATTTTTTCATTCTACTCATTCTAAGAATTTAAGACGATATGTTCTTTTATAAGTTAATTGTATCTATAGTTCTGTTACCCATCACAATTATAATTTTTTTTTTTTTTTTTGTATTAATTTCTTTTTTTTGTCATTTTAGCTGACGAAGGCTACCAATGAGTAGCCGAAACGTCCGAAATTCTATATCGGAAAATAGTCGACACGTGTCCGAGCGTTCCGTCCAATGCGCCTTAGGAGCCGAGAAATAAAATAAAATAGGTTGAAAGTGCTTTATTTTATATATCGAGTTTAGAAAATGATATCAACATGATTCTTCCACCAATTCATTTGTTTTATAGAGTAGATTAAAAGAAAAATATAATCTTTAAACAATATATTCAAAAATATGCTTACGTTTACAAGTAAACTGGTATTATACATTTTAGTACACCAAAAATAATAGCAGATTTAGATCAGCACCCCAAGAAACCCTAATGTGGTGAATATAATTGAAAACAAAAAATAGTGATTTTTCCCAGTCTGGAAGAGAATAAAAATTTGTAAGCGAAAAAGTAATGTGACGTTTTGAAATTCAATATCTCCCTCTGAGATAATCCGATTTTTACGTCATTGAAATCTTTCAAAAGAAGAAAGACTCCTTTTTCTAACCATATAAATGACTATTGTATTGTATCCTTATTATAAATATTCTTTGAAATATGGCCGGATTGTTGAATCATTAACAAATTTTGAGGGCCCCCCTTAGCGAAATTTAAAATACATTTTTTTTTTATTTTTGTAATATTCCCAAAACTTGAATTTAGGGTTTTTTCAATATGCTAAAAACGAATCTGATATCCGTTTTTAAATAAAAAATTGTTTTACTTACTCGACTCTATAAAAGTCATTATTCTGCCAAAATATTCCATATACCTACATTTAAAAAGGTATTGATTATAAAAAAAAAAATTTGATTTAAAAACGGATAGCAGATTCGTTTTTAGCACATTGAAAAACCCTTAAATTCGAGCTTTGGGAATATTACAAAAATAAAAATAAAAAATGTATTTTAAATTTCGCTAAGGGGGGCCCTCAAAATTTGTTAATGATTCAACAATCCGGCCATATTTCAAAGAATATTTATAATAAGAATACAATACAATAGTCATTTATATGGTTAGAAAGAGGAGTCTTTCTTCTTTTGAAAGATTTCAATGACATAAAAATCGGATTATCTCAAGGGGAGATATTGAATTTCAAAACGTCACATTACTTTTTCGCTTACAAATTTTTAGCCTCTTCCAGACTGGGAAAAATCATTATTTTCTGTTTTCAATGATATTCACCACATTAGGGTTTCTTGGGGTGCTGATTTTAAATCTGCTATTATTTTTGGTGTACAAAAATGTATAATACCAGTTTACTTGTAAACGTAAGCATATTTTTGAATATATTTGACGAAATATAATATATTATTTAACGATTATATTTTTCTTTTAATCTACTCTATAAAACGAATGAATTGGTGGAAGAATCATGTCGATATCGTTTTCTAAACTCGATATATAAAATAAAGCACTTTCAACCTATTTTATTTTATTTCTCGGCTCCTAAGGCGCATTGGACGGAACGCTCGGACACGTGTCGACTATTTTTCGATGTAGAATAACCAGAAAAAAATTTGTCCAGATCGGTGACCCCATCGCTGTATATTCCCCTTGTGAGTAATACATTAAACTAGAGAAGGTAAGTGTCGAAAGGTTAGGGATCTTATTGGTCAACTAACGGGTAATTGCGAATCCTATGTTTGATTTTAATGCGCAAGCACTTATTGACCGAGCTAATTTAATAATGCCGAGCGTATGACCCATCATAAAGACATCTGCTGAGCAATTCGACTATAACCAACGTTTAAAGATAGCCTACAGAACATTGCCTCCAGTGTGGAGTGACAGGTGTAGCAAGCGTAATCCGAGGGAGCATTGGGTAATGACAAGGTACCACTTCCCGCGGCCCAGACCTAGAGCTGAGGATGTGCCAATCCACGGGAAGCAACCATTGTCTCACTCGGCTTGCGTTCAGTCATTAACATTACACACGATTAATATCATTTACTCATTAACATAAACAGCATCGGTACATTACTCAAGATCTCCATTTACTCAAAGTCGTCCAAGGGCGCGGGAAAGGAGGTTAGGCTCGATTGTGGAAATCGCGCCAAGAAATAGCTCTGTTTTTTAATAAAAATAAAAAATTCTTCTCATAGGACCTGCGTAGACTGTACATATTTTTCATTTTTTTTTTTGTGCGCGTTTTCCTAACTCAATTATTAAAAAAAAAAAAAAAAAAAAAATCAGTCCCGTAACAGGCCACGAGGGCCCTGAGGGGCAGATACTATAGAGGTTTCTGATTCATGACCTTATGGCACACTAGGGAGATAGTGTGGGGAGTACTATGCTCCGGCCGCCTGATTTTCCCCTTGGCTGGTTCGGCTGCTAGAGTCATTAGCACCCAAGGTACCCATTGATAAATTTATTAAAGGCTGGGTTGGCCTAGGGACGGTCAGGGAGGCCGAATTCAACCCACGAACGAAGACACTAGAAGAAAAAACCTTTAGTACTATGCTCGGGATTCGAACTCAGGTCCTCCAACTAATTAGTCCAGTGCTCTACCACTGAGCTAACCTCGCCCCCTAACTCAATTATTAATAAACTGAAAATATTTTATTTTATTACTACTTCAGTTAACAGTTTTAGCGGTTATTTCAGTTGCAATTAATGAATACATTTTAAATGTTATTGCCGCCGCATTATTTACGGTTTGACAAAAACGAGGATAATGTTATTTTTTAGTTATTAGGCAATACCGTCCGTTTAGTTATTGGGCAATACCGTCCGTTTAGTTATTGGGCAATACCGTCCGTTTAGTTATTGGGCAATACCGTCCGTTTAGTTATTGGGCAATACCGTCCGTTTAGTTATTGGGCAATACCGTCCGTTTAGTTATTGGGCAATACCGTCCGTTTAGTTATTGGGCAATACCGTCCGTTTAGTTATTGGGCAATACCGTCCGTTTAGTTATTGGGCAATACCGTCCGTTTAGTTATTGGGCAATACCGTCCGTTTAGTTATTGGGCAATACCGTCCGTTTAGTTATTGGGCAATACCGTCCGTTTAGTTATTGGGCAATACCGTCCGTTTAGTTATTGGGCAATACCGTCCGTTGCCTCATAAAAATATTTATAGTTTTATTTAATTAATAGTTTATTTTCTTTTAAACTTCGTCACTGGGTGACATTATCCTCCTACATTTCGGCGTATACCACAAGCGGTGCGTTTCTCAAATCACAAATTTTCCCCGGCATTGCAGGCGGCTTTCTCAGGAGTACATGCTGTTTGTTCGTTGTCTGAAAGCCCAAAATGTCCCACCGGACAGATAAGAAGCCGCACTGCTGGTGATATGCAGGAATGTATCAGGTAATAGTTTATTCTCCATGTCTTAAATACAGAAACAATAAAAACCTTTAACTCAAATGCTAGACAAAAATAAATACCCAAAACCTAAGCAACAGTGACTTTTTTTTTTTATAAATGCCTAAAACAATAAATATCTTGAAAACGAGTATCTTTTGGATAAGTGTAAAATTGGTTGTTTTGAGCAAAATTATCACCTCAGGATGGATGTGGGTCGACTCACCCTGTATATCAAGATATCTTTACCCACAAGACAGAACCAATAGATAAATGGGTTATGTACACTCATTGAATTCAATGTTGCAGAGAACATAAATGAATGTTGCATCTATTGCAACAAGTCGGAGCAAGATAGATTCGCTGAGTGTTTAATGAACTCCTTAGAAATTAATATTAATTTGAAAACAATAGCCATAATTTCTGTACGGCCTTTGTGTGAGATTATCCACACTAAATGAGGAGATATTTAATGTTTAGTAAAAAGTTTATAGCCGCCCCCGGGCTGTTTCCCACCTTGAGTTCATAGGGGATCCAGGGATATAGATCCAGACACACCTCATCCCGTACTCCCACCTCCGGGTGTAGGTGGCTCCTTTCATTACACGCCTTCTGCAATTGCGAAACGGGTCAGTACTGTCTGTAAAGAGGATTGCATTGTTCTACATATCTGCTATGAGTAATCAGCTGTATCATGAATGCATTTTCCCATGATTACCTACCGAGGCGAGATTGAGCGAGTAGATGTAACCCCAATTAACTTGTCAGGAGTCCACCTTTTCTGTTTATGTTCCCTATTAGTCTGGAACAGGCTTATGATGTCGACTCAACAACAACATTTGTAGGTGCCGATGATTTAGAATCCATTCATTCCAAATATATGTTCATCTACAATATACCAACTACAACATACCATCTACAATATACCATCTACAATATAGTTTCAATTTTTATATATTGAACAAAGTATAAAAATTGAACCGAGTGCCTTCCGCAATTCAGTGTTTGTTAGCAATTTTCCGGCAAACAAAATATATTATTCGGTTTCTAATTACACTGTCATTAATAGAGATTTCGTTAGCCGTTTTTGAAATCATTGAAACGGAAAAATAAAACATAAATCGGTCATAAATAGCTTTTGAATGATAGGGTTTTGACATGATATTAAGGCGCATTAAATGGCGTGTATTTTGGAAAAGGCGTTGAACACTGTTTGGATTAATCTCACCTTGGCTGAAGAGTTGGAAGCATGATGTAAATGGCTCCCTGTTCTCGGACTATTGTTGCTATCGGCCTACCATTGCTTGGATTAATCTCACCTTGGCTGAAGAGTTGGAAGCATGATGTAAATGGCTCCCTGTTCTCGGACTATTGTTGCCATCGGCCTACCATTGCTTGGATTAATCTCACCTTGGCTGAAGAGTTGGAAGCATGATGTAAATGGCTCCCTGTTCTCGGACTATTGTTGCTATCGGCCTACCATTGCTGGGATTAATCTCACCTTGGCTGAAGAGTTGGAAGCATGATGTAAATGGCTCCCTGTTCTCGGACTATTGTTGCCATCGGCCTACCATTGCTTGGATTAATCTCACCTTGGCTGAAGAGTTGGAAGCATGATGTAAATGGCTCCCTGTTCTCGGACTATTGTTGCTATCGGCCTACCATTGCTGGGATTAATCTCACCTTGGCTGAAGAGTTGGAAGCATGATGTAAATGGCTCCCTGTTCTCGGACTATTGTTGCCATCGGCCTACCATTGCTTGGATTAATCTCACCTTGGCTGAAGAGTTGGAAGCATGATGTAAATGGCTCCCTGTTCTCGGACTATTGTTGCCATCGGCCTACCATTGCTTGGATTAATCTCACCTTGGCTGAAGAGTTGGAAGCATGATGTAAATGGCTCCCTGTTCTCGGACTATTGTTGCCATCGGCCTACCATTGCTTGGATTAATCTCACCTTGGCTGAAGAGTTGGAAGCATGATGTAAATGGCTCCCTGTTCTCGGACTATTGTTGCCATCGGCCTACCATTGCTTGGATTAATCTCACCTTGGCTGAAGAGTTGGAAGCATGATGTAAATGGCTCCCTGTTCTCGGACTATTGTTGCCATCGGCCTACCATTGCTTGGATTAATCTCACCTTGGCTGAAGAGTTGGAAGCATGATGTAAATGGCTCCCTGTTCTCGGACTATTGTTGCCATCGGCCTACCATTGCTTGGATTAATCTCACCTTGGCTGAAGAGTTGGAAGCATGATGTAAATGGCTCCCTGTTCTCGGACTATTGTTGCCATCGGCCTACCATTGCTTGGATTAATCTCACCTTGGCTGAAGAGTTGGAAGCATGATGTAAATGGCTCCCTGTTCTCGGACTATTGTTGCCATCGGCCTACCATTGCTTGGATTAATCTCACCTTGGCTGAAGAGTTGGAAGCATGATGTAAATGGCTCCCTGTTCTCGGACTATTGTTGCTATCGGCCTACCATTGCTTGGATTAATCTCACCTTGGCTGAAGAGTTGGAAGCATGATGTAAATGGCTCCCTGTTCTCGGACTATTGTTGCCATCGGCCTACCATTGCTTGGATTAATCTCACCTTGGCTGAAGAGTTGGAAGCATGATGTAAATGGCTCCCTGTTCTCGGACTATTGTTGCTATCGGCCTACCATTGCTTGGATTAATCTCACCTTGGCTGAAGAGTTGGAAGCATGATGTAAATGGCTCCCTGTTCTCGGACTATTGTTGCCATCGGCCTACCATTGCTTGGATTAATCTCACCTTGGCTGAAGAGTTGGAAGCATGATGTAAATGGCTCCCTGTTCTCGGACTATTGTTGCTATCGGCCTACCATTGCTGGGATTAATCTCACCTTGGCTGAAGAGTTGGAAGCATGATGTAAATGGCTCCCTGTTCTCGGACTATTGTTGCCATCGGCCTACCATTGCTTGGATTAATCTCACCTTGGCTGAAGAGTTGGAAGCATGATGTAAATGGCTCCCTGTTCTCGGACTATTGTTGCTATCGGCCTACCATTGCTTGGATTAATCTCACCTTGGCTGAAGAGTTGGAAGCATGATGTAAATGGCTCCCTGTTCTCGGACTATTGTTGCCATCGGCCTACCATTGCTTGGATTAATCTCACCTTGGCTGAAGAGTTGGAAGCATGATGTAAATGGCTCCCTGTTCTCGGACTATTGTTGCCATCGGCCTACCATTGCTTGGATTAATCTCACCTTGGCTGAAGAGTTGGAAGCATGATGTAAATGGCTCCCTGTTCTCGGACTATTGTTGCCATCGGCCTACCATTGCTTGGATTAATCTCACCTTGGCTGAAGAGTTGGAAGCATGATGTAAATGGCTCCCTGTTCTCGGACTATTGTTGCCATCGGCCTACCATTGCTTGGATTAATCTCACCTTGGCTGAAGAGTTGGAAGCATGATGTAAATTGCTCCCTGTTCTCGGACTATTGTTGCCATCGGCCTACCATTGCTTGGATTAATCTCACCTTGGCTGAAGAGTTGGAAGCATGATGTAAATGGCTCCCTGTTCTCGGACTATTGTTGCCATCGGCCTACCATTGCTTGGATTAATCTCACCTTGGCTGAAGAGTTGGAAGCATGATGTAAATGGCTCCCTGTTCTCGGACTATTGTTGCTATCGGCCTACCATTGCTTGGATTAATCTCACCTTGGCTGAAGAGTTGGAAGCATGATGTAAATGGCTCCCTGTTCTCGGACTATTGTTGCCATCGGCCTACCATTGCTTGGATTAATCTCACCTTGGCTGAAGAGTTGGAAGCATGATGTAAATGGCTCCCTGTTCTCGGACTATTGTTGCTATCGGCCTACCATTGCTTGGATTAATCTCACCTTGGCTGAAGAGTTGGAAGCATGATGTAAATGGCTCCCTGTTCTCGGACTATTGTTGCCATCGGCCTACCATTGCTTGGATTAATCTCACCTTGGCTGAAGAGTTGGAAGCATGATGTAAATGGCTCCCTGTTCTCGGACTATTGTTGCTATCGGCCTACCATTGCTTGGATTAATCTCACCTTGGCTGAAGAGTTGGAAGCATGATGTAAATGGCTCCCTGTTCTCGGACTATTGTTGCCATCGGCCTACCATTGCTTGGATTAATCTCACCTTGGCTGAAGAGTTGGAAGCATGATGTAAATGGCTCCCTGTTCTCGGACTATTGTTGCTATCGGCCTACCATTGCTGGGATTAATCTCACCTTGGCTGAAGAGTTGGAAGCATGATGTAAATGGCTCCCTGTTCTCGGACTATTGTTGCCATCGGCCTACCATTGCTTGGATTAATCTCACCTTGGCTGAAGAGTTGGAAGCATGATGTAAATGGCTCCCTGTTCTCGGACTATTGTTGCTATCGGCCTACCATTGCTTGGATTAATCTCACCTTGGCTGAAGAGTTGGAAGCATGATGTAAATGGCTCCCTGTTCTCGGACTATTGTTGCCATCGGCCTACCATTGCTTGGATTAATCTCACCTTGGCTGAAGAGTTGGAAGCGTGATGTAAATGGCTCCCTGTTCTCGGACTATTGTTGCTATCGGCCTACCATTGCTTGGATTAATCTCACCTTGGCTGAAGAGTTGGAAGCATGATGTAAATGGCTCCCTGTTCTCGGACTATTGTTGCTATCGGCCTACCATTGCTTGGATTAATCTCACCTTGGCTGAAGAGTTGGAAACATGATGTAAATGGCTCCCTGTTCTCGGACTATTGTTGCTATCGGCCTACCATTGCTTGGATTAATCTCACCTTGGCTGAAGAGTTGGAAGCATGATGTAAATGGCTCCCTGTTCTCGGACTATTGTTGCTATCGGCCTACCATTGCTTTTCTTTTCGTTATGATCACTACCCAGCTTAAGGAAATTTCAAATGAGATGCCTAGTTCTATTTAAAGACAAAGCGATTTTCGATATTATCCAATTTTTATCCCTCAATGTTTTAATCATGTCCTCTTCACTCTCAAACAACACTTTTCCTGTAAGCACTATTTAATCATATTTAATTAGACTCGCTGCTTGGATTGATGAATTTAATGATCGGTAAAACTGTTCCTAGAGCAAGATTTAGATAAGAACTAAGTGGGTGGCCCTATACTTTTGTCGCGCCTAAATATTTACATTTCAGCTAATCCTAGGGCAAGAAGGATCAGGACTCACTACAGACATGCTCTTCCAAAAGTCAGTGACATTAGAACAGTATGTATTTGCTTTGGCTTAAGTAGAACATTAAATAATGAAAAAAAAACTAACATATTATAGGGTGCCCTATAAGTTTGTCAGAGGGCGTATGTCTTCCGAGTCTGGCATGGGAAAATAGGAATAACATTTATTTTCTGATTCAATTTTGTGTTCAAAATACAGCATTTCTTTAGAACAGAGTTGGGCAAACGTTAGCGCGCGCTAAAAGCTGATACCTCTCCGCTAATTTAGCGAAACTGTCGAAAGCCAGCGCTAATCTATTTATGAAATATGGTAATTGCTAATAGCTTAAGCTATAGTTACAACATTTTGTCATCTCAAAGTTCACTTCCGGTCTGCTCTGAGCAACCTCACTCCTGTTCCACTTCCGCTTCAATCTACAAGATTTCCGATCACATGAATGTCAATTTCGGTTACTTCCGGTCGACTCATGCCTATCACTGGGTAACTCCTGTTCTATCTGGCTCACTTCCGGTCACTCACAGAATATGGCACACTCTGACACTCCTTAATCTAGGTTACTTCCGGTCCTATATTCATCCCTGGGTCATTTCCGGAAGTACCCCAGGGCCTTCCAGGCACTCATGATAGACCGGCAGTGACTCGGAAGTAATTGTAAGCAACCGGAAGTGAAACCGGAAGTGGCCCGAACTTGTCCAGATTCATCCGGAAACTGTCCAGGAGTAATTTTGGTGACCCAGAAGCCATTTTGATGATCCCAGGGGCATTTCCGGGCGAATTTGAGCAGCTTTTAGCCACTTCCGGTTTCACTTCCTTCACTCCTGGACAGTTTCCGGATGAATCTGGACAACTTCGGACCACTTCCGGTTGCTTACAATTGCTTCCTGGTCACTGCCGCTTCACCTCCGGTCTATCATGAGTGCCTGGAAGGCCCTGGGGTACTTCCGGAAACGACCCAGGGATGAATATAGGACAAGAAGTAACCTAGATTAAGGAGTGTCAGAGTGTGGCATTGTCTGTGAGTGACCGGAAGTGAGCCAGATCGAACAGGAGTTACCCAGTGATAGGCATGAGTCGACCGGAAGTAACCGAAATTGACGTTCATGTGATTGGAAATCCTGTAGATCGAAGCGGAAGTGGAACAGGAGAGAGGGTGCTCAGAGCAGACCGGAAGTGAGCTTTGAGATGACAAAATGTTGTAACTATAGCTTAAGCTATTAGCAATTACGATATTTCATAAATAGATTAGCGGTTAGCGCACTGCCGCCGCTAACCGCTAATTATTAGCGCTGGCTTTCTACAGTTTCGCTAAATTAGCGGAGAGGTATCAGCTTTTAGCGCGCGCTAACGTTTGCCCAACTCTGCTTTAGAACTTCTGAAAGTTGAGAAAATTTTAGCTCAGTAACTTTCAAAAATTCGCTTTTCGTAAGTGGCATAGCCCTTACATGAATGAACAGTAAAAATGTTGTTATTCTTGTCTTAATAATACTACATTGTGCAATAAAAATCAATGTAATTTTCTTCAATTCATGAATGACAAATAAACCAATATTCTTCAATTCTTAATGAAATACGTTTTATACGGGATGATAAATTATCCAAAAACATTAGTTTTATACGGGATGATAAATTATCCAAAAACATTAGTTTTATACGGGATGATAAATTATCCAAAAACATTAGTTTTATTCGGGATGATAAATTATCCAAAAACATTAGTTTTATACGGGATGATAAATTATCCAAAAACATTAGTTTTATTCGGGATGATAAATTATCCAAAAACATTAGTTTTATACGGGATGATAAATTATCCAAAAAAATTAGTTTTAATTCTTCGAAAACAAAGTGACGGTGTGTCTGACGAAAGGAACTCTTCTTTCCATGGGTGATAGTCTGCAGGCGGAAATTTTTAGTTAAGAACAAAAATCAGAAATTATATTAAAAGAAGATACAAATAAAAAATATTAATTTTTTTGGAACTAGTCTTTATTTTCTATTAAAAGGTCCGTCGACAATTCGCCAGAAAATCTTCATTATTCAATGAATCGAAAATAAAAACTGTAGTTAAAATTTGAAGTTGATCGGGTGAAAATTGAATGTAATAAAGTTTAAAAAAATGGTTTTTAATTTTGATATTTATCGGGGTTTGATATTTATCGGGGTTTGATATTTATCGGGGTTTTGAGGTGAAAAATCGAATTTTTGGAAACATTTAAAAACTCTTCCGCCAATTAAACACTCTTGGATATAATTTTTGATTACATTATTAAATTATAAGTTACAAGGCCATATTAACCCTTAAGTAACTTATGATTTATCATTACTTTTTGTATAGCTGCAAAAACTGAACCAATAACCTTCCAATTTAATAGCCCTAATGTTGATACGCCCTTAAACACAAAAAAATAAAACATAAATAACCTTCCAAATCATAAGGGATCAAATAGTAAATCTATTGGAGGAACACACAACCCCTAAAATCATAAGGGATCAAATAGTAAATCTATTTGAGGAACACACATCCCCTAAAATCATAAGGGATCAAATAGTAAATCTATTGGAGGAACACACAACCCCTAAAATCATAAGGGATCAAATAGTAAATCTATTTGAGGAACACACATCCCCTAAAATCACAAGGTATCAAATCGTAAATCTATTGGAGGAACACACAACCCCTAAAATCATAAGGGATCAAATAGTAAATCCATTGGAGGAACACACAACCCCTAAAATCATAAGGTATCAAATAGTAAATCTATTGGAGGAACACACAACCCCTAAAATCATAAGGGATCAAATAGTAAATCCATTGGAGGAACACACAACCCCTAAAATCATAAGGTATCAAATAGTAAATCTATTTGAGGAACACACAACCCCTAAAATCATAAGGGATCAAATAGTAAATCTATTGGAGGAACACACAACCCCTAAAATCATAAGGTATCAAATCGTAAATCTATTGGAGGAACACACAACCCCTAAAATCATAAGGGATCAAATAGTAAATCTATTTGAGGAACACACAACCCCTATAATTATGCCAGGATCCACTAAGGTTTTAATGTGCTACATCAAATCACTGCCAGTCATCCCTCGGAGTCATTACAATTGTGAGTAGGACAGAACGCACTAGTCCCGGCACGTCAGTACGAACCACAGGGACCGGTCGTAAATCGGGAGACGAGTCCTCGCCTTAACAAGGCCTGACCCTTCGGAACCCTATTTCTTCCAGTTAGAACGTCGCACCAGCTATAACCACCAGCCCTGTGTGGTCTCTCCTTATGGCCCGCACCGTTCGTTCTCTACGTACGTATTTATTGAAAATAAATCACCCGCCTACTCCCACGGTACGTCACGTCGTAGAGATATTGAAATGGGAGACAGCTCTAGCTGCTATGCCCTCTTCTGCAACGAGATTACTGTTTTGCATTCCAACTCCTCAGTTGAAGGGGCCAACAAGAGTTCAATGGAATCATGCAGACATGACGTACGTATACACAAGTCCGAATAGTAGTAACTGTTTAGCTTTGCGTGTTTCCATGTATCTGCAGTAATTTCAAACGCTACTCAAGCTAAACGTTCCTCTGAAGTGGACCTTTCGAAATTTACGTCGAACCCTATTTCGTAGTTTTCATGTGTTTTTTTTTTTTTGTTTTTTTTTTACGAAATTTTATGTTTTTAATGTTAATGGTCAAGGTTTTATCGTTCTGTAACAAAAGTTTTAAAGTATTTGTTCTGTTTTAGATCTTTTATTAATTAAATAAAATACGGAGGCCCGGTGGCCGTGAGTGTTAAGGCGTGGAACACTCCGTGCCAAAGGTCTTGGGTTCGATTCCCCCTGTGGGATGGTGGATTTTCTTTAGAAATAAGAAAATGCATCAGCCCTATCCGGGCTAGAAAAGGGTGGTAACTTATAGATAACCCGTCACACATAATTCTTAGTTAATAATAATAGACGTTAAACGTTTAAATTAAAAATAAATAAAATACGCCTTCTCCGCAACGACGGGAATTAGCAGGCAACAATGGCAATTAGCAGGCAACAATGGCAATTAGCAGGCAACAACGGCAATTAGCAGGCAACGACGGCAATTAGCAGGCAACAATGGCAATTAGCAGGCAACAATGGCAATTAGCAGGCAACGACGGCAATTAGCAGGCAACAATGGCAATTAGCAGGCAACGACGGCAATTAGCAGGCAACAATGGCAATTAGCAGGCAACGACGGCAATTAGCAGGCAACAATGGCAATTAGCAGGCAACAATGGCAATTAGCAGGCAACGACGGCAATTAGCAGGCAACGACGGCAATTAGCAGGCAACGACGGCAATTAGCAGGCAACAATGGCAATTAGCAGGCAACAATGGCAATTAGCAGGCAACAATGGCAATTAGCAGGCAACAATGGCAATTAGCAGGCAACAATGGCAATTAGCAGGCAACAATGGCAATTAGCAGGCAACGACGGCAATTAGCAGGCAACAATGGCAATTAGCAGGCAACAATGGCAATTAGCAGGCAACAATGGCAATTAGCAGGCAACGACGGCAATTAGCAGGCAACAATGGCAATTAGCAGGCAACAATGGCAATTAGCAGGCAACGACGACAATTAGCAGGCAACAATGGCAATTAGCAGGCAACGACGGCAATTAGCAGGCAACAATGGCAATTAGCAGGCAACAATGGCAATTAGCAGGCAACAATGGCAATTAGCAGGCAACGACGGCAATTAGCAGGCAACAATGGCAATTAGCAGGCAACAATGGCAATTAGCAGGCAACGACGACAATTAGCAGGCAACAATGGCAATTAGCAGGCAACGACGGCAATTAGCAGGCAACAATGGCAATTAGCAGGCAACAATGGCAATTAGCAGGCAACGACGGCAATTAGCAGGCAACAATGGCAATTAGCAGGCAACAATGGCAATTAGCAGGCAACGACGGCAATTAGCAGGCAACAATGGCAATTAGCAGGCAACAATGGCAATTAGCAGGCAACAATGGCAATTAGCAGGCAACGACGGCAATTAGCAGGCAACAATGGCAATTAGCAGGCAACAATGGCAATTAGCAGGCAACGACGGCAATTAGCAGGCAACAATGGCAATTAGCAGGCAACAATGGCAATTAGCAGGCAACGACGGCAATTAGCAGGCAACAATGGCAATTAGCAGGCAACAATGGCAATTAGCAGGCAACAATGGCAATTAGCAGGCAACGACGGCAATTAGCAGGCAACAATGGCAATTAGCAGGCAACAATGGCAATTAGCAGGCAACGACGGCAATTAGCAGGCAACAATGGCAATTAGCAGGCAACAATGGCAATTAGCAGGCAACAATGGCAATTAGCAGGCAACAATGGCAATCAGCAGGCAACAATGGCAATTAGCAGGCAACAATGGCAATTAGCAGGCAACGACGGCAATTAGCAGGCAACAATGGCAATTAGCAGGCAACAATGGCAATTAGCAGGCAACAATGGCAATTAGCAGGCAACGACGTGTGTGACTTTGAAGTTCAGTTAATTAATAGTGAGGAAAAACACATTCTCTTTTGCTGAATTCATTACTAGACCTTTAGCGGGTATGATACCCGTATGGGGATGGAGTTAAAAAATACACCTTCTCCGCAACAATGGCAATTAGCAGGCAACGACGGCAATTAGCAGGCAACAATGGCAATTAGCAGGCAACAATGGCAATTAGCAGGCAACGACGGCAATTAGCAGGCAACAATGGCAATTAGCAGGCAACAATGGCAATTAGCAGGCAACAATGGCAATTAGCAGGCAACGACGGCAATTAGCAGGCAACAATGGCAATTAGCAGGCAACAATGGCAATTAGCAGGCAACGACGGCAATTAGCAGGCAACAATGGCAATTAGCAGGCAACAATGGCAATTAGCAGGCAACAATGGCAATTAGCAGGCAACAATGGCAATTAGCAGGCAACAATGGCAATTAGCAGGCAACAATGGCAATTAGCAGGCAACGACGGCAATTAGCAGGCAACAATGGCAATTAGCAGGCAACAATGGCAATTAGCAGGCAACAATGGCAATTAGCAGGCAACGACGGCAATTAGCAGGCAACAATGGCAATTAGCAGGCAACAATGGCAATTAGCAGGCAACGACGGCAATTAGCAGGCAACAATGGCAATTAGTAGGCAACAATGGCAATTAGCAGGCAACAATGGCAATTAGCAGGCAACAATGGCAATTAGCAGGCAACGACGGCAATTAGCAGGCAACAATGGCAATTAGCAGGCAACAATGGCAATTAGCAGGCAACAATGGCAATTAGCAGGCAACGACGGCAATTAGCAGGCAACAATGGCAATTAGCAGGCAACAATGGCAATTAGCAGGCAACAATGGCAATTAGCAGGCAACGACGGCAATTAGCAGGCAACAATGGCAATTAGCAGGCAACAATGGCAATTAGCAGGCAACAATGGCAATTAGCAGGCAACAATGGCAATTAGCAGGCAACGACGGCAATTAGCAGGCAACAATGGCAATTAGCAGGCAACAATGGCAATTAGCAGGCAACAATGGCAATTAGCAGGCAACAATGGCAATTAGCAGGCAACAATGGCAATTAGCAGGCAACAATGGCAATTAGCAGGCAACGACGTGTGTGACTTTGAAGTTCAGTTAATTAATAGTGAGGAAAAACACATTCTCTTTTGCTGAATTCATTACTAGACCTTTAGCGGGTATGATACCCGTATGGGGATGGAGTTGAAAAATACACCTTCTCCGCAACAATGGCAATTAGCAGGCAACGACGGCAATTAGCAGGCAACAATGGCAATTAGCAGGCAACAATGGCAATTAGCAGGCAACGACGTGTGTGACTTTGAAGTTCAGTTAATTAATAGTGAGGAAAAACACATTCTCTTTTGCTGAATTCATTACTAGACCTTTAGCGGGTATGATACCCGTATGGGGATGGAGTTGAAAAATACACCTTCTCCGCAACAATGGCAATTAGCAGGCAACGACGGCAATTAGCAGGCAACAATGGCAATTAGCAGGCAACAATGGCAATTAGCAGGCAACGACGTGTGTGACTTTGAAGTTCAGTTAATTAATAGTGAGGAAAAACACATTCTCTTTTGCTGAATTCATTACTAGACCTTTAGCGGGTATGATACCCGTATGGGGATGGAGTTGAAAAATACACCTTCTCCGCAACAATGGCAATTAGCAGGCAACGACGTGTGTGACTTTGAAGTTCAGTTAATTAATAGTGAGGAAAAACACATTCTCTTTTGCTGAATTCATTACTAGACCTTTAGCGGGTATGATACCCGTATGGGGATGGAGTTGAAAAATACACCTTCTCCGCAACAATGGCAATTAGCAGGCAACGACGGCAATTAGCAGGCAACAATGGCAATTAGCAGGCAACAATGGCAATTAGCAGGCAACGACGTGTGTGACTTTGAAGTTCAGTTAATTAATAGTGAGGAAAAACACATTCTCTTTTGCTGAATTCATTACTAGACCTTTAGCGGGTATGATACCCGTATGGGGATGGAGTTGAAAAATACACCTTCTCCGCAACAATGGCAATTAGCAGGCAACGACGTGTGTGACTTTGAAGTTCAGTTAATTAATAGTGAGGAAAAAACACATTCTCTTTTGCTGAATTCATTACTAGACCTTTAGCGGGTATGATACCCGTATGGGGATGGAGTTGAAAAATTCTCCCGCAGGTCCACTGTTGGTGTCAACAAGTTCCAATCAGATCTCATAGATAGAGTATGTGTCCTAACAGTAATAATATACCTTCCAGCCCACCCCACAACATGTACTGGGGAATTCCGCCCACTGCCATCCCCGTACGGGGATAAAGCCCTTCCCGACGGCCCTTCCTAACTCAGTTACCTGATGACTCCTTCAGCATTAGCACTCATTGAGACTCTCCGTGCATGATTCAAATGATATTAGCACACATTATAAAGCAAAATTATATCCGTTGGTGTTATGATGGTTCAGTGTCTATTTGCGGGGTCCTTACAGACAAATTTTTCTTCTTTTTTTAGGCACATATTTATGCCTATTTGTTCTGATGACTTTTCTTTTTTCTAAAGAAAATCCACCATCCCACAGGGGGAATCGAACCCAAGACCTTTGGCACGGAGTGTTCCACGCCTTAACACTCACGGCCACCGGGCCTCCGTATTTTATTTAATTAATAAAAGATCTAAAACGGAACAAATACTTTAAACGTTTTGTTACAAATCGATAAAACCTTGACCATTAACATTAAAAACATGTAAAATTTCCTAAAAAAACACATGAAAACTACGAAATAGGGTTCGACGTAAATTTCGAAATGTCCACTTCAGAGGAACGTGCAGCTTGAGTAGCGTTTCAAATTACTGCAGATACATGGAAACACGCAAAGCTAAACAGTTACTACTACCCTATGTACACCCCTGAATACAATATCCAATACAGATCTACTTCCGGTTTACTTTTCAACACGTGTGAATGAAGGCAGCAGTTAATAAATTATACAGAGAAAAAAGTTTCGGATCATAAACCATTCATAATAAGGCTGAGTGAAAACTAAAAAGGTTTGGGAGTAAAAAAGGACTACATGGTGGTGCACATATATTTCAGGGCTGAGAGCGAGGGCTATTTCTCATGGAGGTCTGAAGAGGCCTAATGAGACATGGATGGTGGCATCACGGTTCTAGCATTATGGAAATATGGCGAAGCGGCAGCAACTCGCTCAACCTACGGAGACTCACGACTCATAGTTCTCTCATCGGAGATCCATTCATTAGTTCGGGTGGTGATATTGGATTTAGATCAGCTGACTCTGGAGACATTGGATGGAAATCAACTGATTCCATTGATCCCTTCTAGAGTAGGTTCAGAACGCTTACATATAGCTTAGAGGAAGTATTTGACATTATTGAAATATGGCGAAACGGCAGCTAGTCGTTGTACGCAAAGCGACTCACGACCGATAGTTCTCCCCGTCGGAGATCAATTCATTTGTTCGAGTAGTGATATTGGATTTATTAGATCAGCTGATTCTGGATACATTGGATGGGAATCAGCTGATTCCATTGATCCCTTCAAGCTCAGAGTGTGGCTAAAATCTTCTGACTATTGATTAGTTCAAATAGCGATGTTGGGGTGGGGAGTGGATTTAGATCAGCAGACTGCTAAGACATTGAATGGAAATCAGTTAATTCCAATGATCAGTTCAAGCTCGGAGGGGGGCTAAACATCGGGGGTGATATTGGATCGGCGAGTGGATTTAGATCAGCTGACTCGATTGTGGAGGCATTGGCTGAAATCCTCTGATTCTATTGATCAGTTCAAGCTCGGAGAGTAGCCAATGACCTACAGATTACTGATTAGTACACGTAGTGATATTGGGTCTTGGAGTGGATTAATATCAGCTGCCTCTACTCTTAAAACATTAGATTTAAATCAGTTGATTCCGTTGATCAGTTCAAGCTCGGAGAGTGGCTAATGATCTAGGGACTGTTGATTAGTCCAAATATCGAAATTTGATCGGAAAGCTGATTTAGATGAGCTGGCTCTACTTTGGAGACATTTTCAGGGAATCAGCTGATCCATTCATCAGTCGAAACTCGGAGAGTAGTTACAGACCTCAGGAATATTGATTTGTACAAATAGTGATATTGGATCCGGGAGTAGATTTAGGTCAGCAGAGTACTCTGGAGATATCGGCTGGAAATCTGCAACACTTATGCACCAGCCACTATGTTAACAAATGGACATTTACATTGAACCTTGGGGTGGATTTTGGCAGTCTTGGATGGACTATATGTAGACCGGATACTTGCAAAGCATTATAGAGTTCGTGGAATGAATATATTTGTTGCTCCATGGTTTTGCTTGTCCCCAGATTTGGACATTGTATGTCCAGACAATTTTAACAAGGGGATATTTACCGGCAATATCTTATGTAATTTAGAAGTAATTTCTTCAATGGTACTTTGTAGTCTAACTCTCTCTCTCTCTCTCTCTCTCTCTCTATATATATATATATATATATATATATATATATATATATATATAAGCTGTTTGTCGGTCTGTCTTATAGAAATCGACACTCCTTGACCGTTTTTGACGAAACTAGACACACAGTAGGCTTTCATATGGGGAGTGTCGTAGGCTAGGTCAAAACCGTCTATCAGCTGCCTGTTTATGTTTCTTCCTTATAAAACTCCACACCATTTGACCGACATTGACCATACTTGGCACACAGGTAGGTCTTGATCCGGGAGTGTCATAGGCTAGGTCAAAACCGTCTATCAGCTGCCTGTTTCTGTTTCTTCCTTATAAAACTCCACACCATTTGACCGACATTGACCATACTTGGCACACAGGTAGGTCTTGATCCGGGAGTGTCATAGGCTAGGTTAAAATCGTCAAGTACTCACTGTTCGGAGGTCACTGGTTCGAAACTGTGAACCGAAACGGTTACAGATTTGCGTTATTAGATTTCAATATTACTTATTTGGTTTCTATTTATGTTTCTTTTATTAGTTGCAGAAAGTAGGTGTAGCATGGCACGCCGGTAACAGCTAGTAGACTATACAATTGCTTAAGCCTAAAAGATATTTTGCTCGTTATACGATTTTAGACGTCCCCCCCCCCCCCAAAAAATCGTTTTCATTGGTTTAGATTTTTTTTTTCTTTTTTTATTTAAATCCAATTTCATTTTTTTTTATATATATATTATTAAATTTAATTCACATGAATAGTGAAGAGTGGAATGCATATTTAAAGGAACAAATTATGTTTAAAAAAATAACACAAAAAAATAGTAGAAATGAATGATACAAAAAATAACATAATATGAAAGTATAAAATAATGAATTTAGAAATAATTATACGAATAATTACTAAAAAATAAATAAACTAGTAGCACAGAGGGCTTATTTATAATAATTATTAATTTCTCTGCTTGGTGTTGTTGATTAATTTCACCTTTTTTGGCCTTATTCCAAATTTCTACCGAAGAATGACTCCTGGTTACTTCTGTAGCTGTATCACACCTAATATGACCACCGGACGTATAACTGAGATAACCGACATCGCGAAACCGATGATATTCTTGACTTGTTTTTACCTTGACCAACCTATCTGATTACTGTACATTGATGACTTACTGCTTTGTACGCCAGTTGACCGTACTGATTCCTGCCTTGCGCACAAGCGCCCCTTATTGTGATGCAGCCAGCTTCACCCTCCCACACGTACCGGATCTCAGCCAGTCTCCACCATTTCGGATTTCCTCTTCCACTATGGAGGAAGTTGTATTTCTTTACTTTTTTTTTCTACATTATTCTATTTCCTCGCTCTCCTCGGACTACCTGCGCTTCCATTCATCATAGACTATCTCATCATCTCCTGCTTCAATAAATCTAATATTTATGATTGTTGCCTGACAATGTGGCGACTTTCTAGTCCCAGGACGAGATAAGGGACCACACACACAAACATATATATATATATATATTTATATACTAGCTGATCCGGCAAATGTTGTTTTGCCATATACATTATCTGTAGTGAATATTTTGGTAGTGAAATAGTAATCCTGTAACTGTTACAGGATCTTGTTGTTTAATATCTATGCAATATCCGTCTTGTCCCTTCCAGAATATTAGTATTGTTTAGCCTCGCATGAATGGTGTGTATCAGCATTGGTTTTAAGATTATTATTTCTTCTTCGAATCCGGATTTCTTGCAAAGCTGTACGGTCGCCAACCATGATTCCAGCAACGTTGCCGACAGCAGGTGCATCGAATGTACTCTCCAGATGGTTCTTTATCAGTGACAATAGACCGTGATTGTTACTTTGTAATTTGTGTATGTGTGATTTAAATAATCTCAACAATACATTATGCCCATTCATTAGCTCGTCCAGCTCACTGACGATGCGCCTGGCAATCCGTGAATTCAGGTTAGTGCGTCCACGCGATTGGCGAGTGTGCTTTCGGAGTCCTCACCTCCCATAAAGTAATTACATCGTCCAGCTCACTGACGATGCGCCTGGCAATCCGTGAATTGAGGTTAGTGCGTCCACGCGATTGGCGAGTGTGCTTTCGGAGTCCTCACCTCCCATAAAGTAATTACATCGTCCAGCTCACTGACGATGCGCCTGGCAAACCGTGAATTGAGGTTAGTGCGTCCACGCGATTGGCTAGTGTGCTTTCGGAGTCCTCACCTCCCATAAAGTAATTACATCGTCCAGCTCACTGACGATGCGCCTGGCAAACCGTGAATTGAGGTTAGTGCGTCCACGCGATTGGCGAGTGTGCTTTCGGAGTCCTCACCTCCCATAAAGTAATTACATCGTCCAGCTCACTGACTATGCGCCTGGCAAACCGTGAATTGAGGTTAGTGCGTCCACGCGATTGGCGAGTGTGCTTTCGGAGTCCTCACCTCCCATAAAGTAATTACATCGTCCAGCTCACTGACGATGCGCCTGGCAAACCGTGAATTGAGGTTAGTGCGTCCACGCGATTGGCGAGTGTGCTTTCGGAGTCCTCACCTCCCATAAAGTAATTACATCGTCCAGCTCACTGACGATGCGCCTGGCAAACCGTGAATTGAGGTTAGTGCGTCCACGCGATTGGCGAGTGTGCTTTCGGAGTCCTCACCTCCCATAAAGTAATTACATCGTCCAGCTCACTGACGATGCGCCTGGCAAACCGTGAATTGAGGTTAGTGCGTCCACGCGATTGGCGAGTGTGCTTTCGGAGTCCTCACCTCCCATAAAGTAATTACATCGTCCAGCTCACTGACGATGCGCCTGGCAAACCGTGAATTGAGGTTAGTGCGTCCACGCGATTGGCGAGTGTGCTTTCGGAGTCCTCACCTCCCATAAAGTAATTACATCGTCCAGCTCACTGACGATGCGCCTGGCAATCCGTGAATTGAGGTTAGTGCGTCCACGCGATTGGCGAGTGTGCTTTCGGAGTCCTCACCTCCCATAAAGTAATTACATCGTCCAGCTCACTGACGATGCGCCTGGCAATCCGTGAATTGAGGTTAGTGCGTCCACGCGATTGGCAAGTGTGCTTTCGGAGTCCTCACCTCCCATAAAGTAATTACATCGTCCAGCTCACTGACGATGCGCCTGGCAATCCGTGAATTGAGGTTAGTGCGTCCACGCGATTGGCGAGTGTGCTTTCGGAGTCCTCACCTCCCATAAAGTAATTACATCGTCCAGCTCACTGACGATGCGCCTGGCAATCCGTGAATTGAGGTTAGTGCGTCCACGCGATTGGCGAGTGTGCTTTCGGAGTCCTCACCTCCCATAAAGTAATTACATCGTCCAGCTCACTGACGATGCGCCTGGCAATCCGTGAATTGAGGTTAGTGCGTCCACGCGATTGGCGAGTGTGCTTTCGGAGTCCTCACCTCCCATAAAGTAATTTTGTAAAAATTGATATGGTTCGTTTGGCATTGGCAGCATGATCCCTGTTTGTGATAAACTTGGACTTTGATTTCTAATATATAAAATTCTCGTGTCAAGTGTTTGTGGCCAAACTCCTCCGAAACGGCTTGACCAATTTTTATAAAATGTTGTGTTTATTCACATATTATGAATAAAAATTTATTCACAATAAAATTCGCAAATAAATTATGAATTTATTCGTATTAAGATCATATTACGAAAGTTATTAAAGGTGATTTTTTTTTTTTTTTTTTTATGGAGGTACAGATGACAAACTGTGTCCCTGCAGCATGGCTGGTCGCGGCGGACTCACAACAAAAAATCTAGGCGCTAATAACCTAGACGTTAAACGCCTTAAAAAAAAAAAAGAAAAAAAGAAAAAGAATGTATATTAGATATACACACAAACTATATATATATATATATATATATATATATATATATATATATATATATATACATATATATACATATATATAATATATATATATATATATATATATATATATATATATATATATATATATATATATATATATATATATATATATATATAGATATATAGTGAGAGAGAGAGAGAGAGAGAGAGAGAGAGAGAGAGAGAGAGAGAGAGAGAGAGAGAGAGAGAGAGAGACAGAGACAGAGAAATTAGCGGTTTAAATTTTTTCTAAGTCCCTATGTTTTCGATATTTATTAGAAAATTGACGTAAGTCCCAAAATTGCTAGTGTCTGTTAATAAAATAATTGGATAAATCTCAAAATTCTGGAACTATTTTTAACTGAATCAGTCTTTTCTGAATACCCGACACCTAACAGAAAATTAGCTAGGAAAACTACTTTCATCCATTTTTTTCGAAAACGCTTACAAATATTGCCTCAAAAATTGTTTTCTTGCGTCAGAAAACGGCCTCTAAAAAGTGGGCATGCAAAACTATGAACGCAAAAACGTAAGTGCTAAGATTTTGTTCGCGTGAATTTCGCCAAAAAAACATATTCCAACATATTCCTGTCTATTGATAGACAAGTTCTGCTGGTTAAACTTTCTATATTGTATAGAATAGTTTCTATAATACATAAATAATATATTTGCATGGAATGTTATCAAAATAGCACCACTTTTGTAGCAGCTAGAGAACAAACAGACATATATATATATATTTTAATCACATTTTTTTATGCATGATCTGTGCGTGTAACGTGCTCTTAAGTGCGACGTTCTAACATCAATGGATAGCGAGATTTTCTTCATCGATTGTACGTATTAACAAAATTACTGTTTGATATTATTAATTAACATATTTTTTATTAGTTTAGATTGAATAACAGTAAAAAAAAGGTTCTATGATTTTTTAATTAATTTATGTTTTTTTTTTGTTATTTTCCATTTCCGACATCATTGTTTATTTTTTGAGTAGCACCAACCAGCAACTCATTTACCACCATTGGTAGGCACCACAAGGTGGGAAACGCTCTTTTATTGTGCTAACTTTATTGAATATTGCGCATTAGGCGGTGTGAACAGATTAATTGATATCGTGATGGTACCTATAGACTCGACTCTGTATCTATAGAGGCCGTCCAGGATCTATAGTTCTCTGTATCTATAGAGGTGCCTCTTTCGAGGCGCTAACTCCGCTAATTGGCTCCTCTCCCCCCAGCCACGAGTGCGCAGGAGTGTCGATATATCACCGCGAAACCCCCTCATTAGCCCGGCTAGTACTCGGCATTAGGTAGGTGTGTGTGGCCTATGCTAATCCTCCTCAGCGGGGGGACTACTCCCATATAGTCTAGGCCACATCTGTTTTCTGTTGGATGTTGAGAATGAGCAAGCTAAGTTTTGCGGGAATATCTTTGGAACAATAAAAATAGCAATCATTCAGATATGCGTAAATCTAAAAATGTAAACAAAAATATTAGTGTTTTTTCCCATAGTGTTAAAAAATTCGAAATTATATTTCTTATAATGACCTATTTTATACAAATATCTATTCGCTGCTTTGCAACACAGCAATAAGCACGAAAACAAGGGTAAAAAATAGAAATGTTTATATAATGTTTTGGGCACTTATAATACCTTTAGGACCTTCATATTTCAGGAGAAAAATGAAGATTATGTAATTAAACATTCTACCAAATATAAATTAAATCCGTTTGATAGTTTTCGCATAATAATTTTTCTATTGAGGAATTAGCAAAAAAAATCACATTTTTCAAATTCATATTTGGAATTTATTTTTTTTAAGCATTCAAGCTCCCAAAAACCTTATACAGATTTGAAGTCGGTCAATAAGTTTTTTTGTTTTTTTTAGATATTAACTATGTTATTTAATATCTCCTCGAATTTTCACTCAAATAGAAATGAAAAAGGCTTTGACATTGGTATCTCAGGATCTACTGAAGGAAGTAGACCCTGAGATACCGGGGGGGGGGGGGGGGGTATTATGCGTATTTTTAAGCATTCAAGCTCCCAAAAACCTTATACAGATTTGAAGTCGGTCAATAAGTTTTTTTTGTTTTTTTTAGATATTAACTATGTTTGTGATGTATGCAGCGTTATTTGTGGAGTTCTCGATTTCGTAGAAGGTAGAAAAATAATGTCTCTCCACTGTTTTTCAAAGTATTTATTAGCAAAAGCTTTTCGAGAACATGGTTCTCATCGTCAGACGATGAGAACCATGTTCTCGAAAAGCTTTTGCTAATAAATACTTTGAAAAACAGTGGAGAGACATTATTTTTCTACCTTCTACGAAATTAACTATGTTATTTAATATCTCCTCGAATTTTCACTCAAATAGAAATGAAAAAGGCTTTGACATTGGTATCTCAGGATCTACTGAAGGAAGTAGACCCTGAGATACCAGGGGGGGGGGGGGGTATTATGCGTATTTTTGAGCACTTTTCAGCTTCGTTTACGGTTTCCAATTTGGTTGAAGATTCACGGATACGTTCAATTGTTTTGTAAGAAAAAAAAATGTTAATAGATTAAAACAATTGGCGTATTTTCAATCTGTAAAATGCTTTTGAATTTTTAAAAACTCTAGTTTTTTTCGCTAATACCTAAAAATTATCCTGCAAAAACTATGAAACCTATTTAAAGGAAATGTTTTAGGTTGTCTTCCTTAATTATGAAGGTGCTAAATGCATTCTAAGCTGTCGAAAAAATAAACGATACCCAAAATGTCAATTTTTTACCATATATTCATACTTGTGGGTTGTTTTGCAAAGGCGGGAAAACATATTAATATTTCTCAATAATAAGACATAATAGATAATTTCATTACGCATCTTTTGACACCTTGATAAAATATCTATAGTGAATATTTGAGCAAATCAACTACAAACAAAACCTAATTTATTTATATTTGAAAAAATAAAAAAATATGTCCTGGGAATTTAACCAAACATAAATTATTCTTATTTAAATTGTTCCGAACATATTCCCACAAAAATTTGCTTGTCCACAATCAAAATTTAACTATACTTGCATTTTACAGATGCGCCCTGGACTAGATAGGATATTCTCCGCGCATAATGAGGAGGAAGCACACAATGGCAAGTAATTGCCAAACTCAATCAATCAGGCGTAGACTAATTCCAGTTTGCCCACCACAGTGACGCACCACAATTTCATCTATACACCACTAACTACTGCCATTGTCGAAGGCTTTTAACTGGAGATATGATATCTCAAAATGGCAGCTTGCAATTTTTCAGCAACCTCCAACAGATTTTCTCACAATAAATCCCTCCAAAAATATATTTGGTTACGACACGCATGTTATATATAACAGTAACAAACGTTCATTAGTGTCCGATCTTATAATGCTCTGATATTGTAGGTAAATATGTCGACATATGGAGTAGGTGTTTGAATGAAGGGATTCATCTTGTGAAGGTCTGCGAGTGTTGAAAGCTGTCAACAGGAATCATTGTGGGATTTTTATGACATAATTTGTTAAGCCTTCATTAAGTTAATATAATCAACCCTCTCCTTTTATTTTACACGAAAGAAAAAAAAAGTCTGACTCACAAGAACTGCGTCATCTTAACACGTTTCAATATAAACCTTATTTCTGGTATGATTAGGATACACTTGAAATGTGAACTATTAATGTCCTTTTTTTTAAAAAACCTTCTAGCTATTTTTTCGTTAAAGTTGCTTCGATAAACTAAATTTATTGTAAAACAACTACTTCTAAGAAATCTACAATAAAATATCCTTCCTTGCGAGTGCCTTCATGGAATATCCTTCCTTGCGAGTGCCTTCATGGAATATCCTTCCTTGCGAGTGCCTTCATGGAATATCCTTCCTTGCGAGCGCCTTCATGGAATATCCTTCCTTGCGAGTGCCTTCATGGAATATCCTTCCTTGCGAGCGCCTTCATGGAATATCCTTCCTTGCGAGTGCCTTCATGGAATATCCTTCCTTGCGAGCGCCTTCATGGAATATCCTTCCTTGCGAGTGCCTTCATGGAATATCCTTCCTTGCGAGCGCCTTCATGGAATATCCTTCCTTGCGAGCGCCTTCATGGAATATCCTTCCTTGCGAGCGCCTTCATGGAATATCCTTCCTTGCGAGTGCCTTCATGGAATATCCTTCCTTGCGAGCGCCTTCATGGAATATCCTTCCTTGCGAGTGCCTTCATGGAATATCCTTCCTTGCGAGTGCCTTCATGGAATATCCTTCCTTGCGAGCGCCTTCATGGAATATCCTTCGTTGCGAGTGCCTTCATGGAATATCCTTCCTTGCGAGCGCCTTCATGGAATATCCTTCCTTGCGAGCGCCTTCATGGAATATCCTTCCTTGCGAGCGCCTTCATGGAATATCCTTCCTTGCGAGTGCCTTCATGGAATATCCTTCCTTGCGAGCGCCTTCATGGAATATCCTTCCTTGCGAGCGCCTTCATGGAATATCCTTCCTTGCGAGTGCCTTCATGGAATATCCTTCCTTGCGAGCGCCTTCATGGAATATCCTTCCTTGCGAGTGCCTTCATGGAATATCCTTCCTTGCGAGCGCCTTCATGGAATATCCTTCCTTGCGAGTGCCTTCATGGAATATCCTTCCTTGCGAGCGCCTTCATGGAATATCCTTCGTTGCGAGCGCCTTCATGGAATATCCTTCCTTGCGAGCGCCTTCATGGAATATCCTTCCTTGCGAGCGCCTTCATGGAATATCCTTCCTTGCGAGCGCCTTCATGGAATATCCTTCCTTGCGAGCGCCTTCATGGAATATCCTTCCTTGCGAGTGCCTTCATGGAATATCCTTCCTTGCGAGCGCCTTCATGGAATATCCTTCCTTGCGAGCGCCTTCATGGAATATCCTTCCTTGCGAGTGCCTTCATGGAATATCCTTCCTTGCGAGCGCCTTCATGGAATATCCTTCCTTGCGAGTGCCTTCATGGAATATCCTTCCTTGCGAGCGCCTTCATGGAATATCCTTCCTTGCGAGTGCCTTCATGGAATATCCTTCCTTGCGAGCGCCTTCATGGAATATCCTTCGTTGCGAGCGCCTTCATGGAATATCCTTCCTTGCGAGCGCCTTCATGGAATATCCTTCCTTGCGAGCGCCTTCATGGAATATCCTTCCTTGCGAGCGCCTTCATGGAATATCCTTCCTTGCGAGCGCCTTCATGGAATATCCTTCCTTGCGAGTGCCTTCATGGAATATCCTTCCTTGCGAGCGCCTTCATGGAATATCCTTCGTTGCGAGCGCCTTCATGGAATATCCTTCCTTGCGAGCGCCTTCATGGAATATCCTTCCTTGCGAGTGCCTTCATGGAATATCCTTCCTTGCGAGCGCCTTCATGGAATATCCTTCCTTGCGAGCGCCTTCATGGAATATCCTTCCTTGCGAGCGCCTTCATGGAATATCCTTCCTTGCGAGCGCCTTCATGGAATATCCTTCGTTGCGAGCGCCTTCATGGAATATCCTTCCTTGCGAGCGCCTTCATGGAATATCCTTCCTTGCGAGCGCCTTCATGGAATATCCTTCCTTGCGAGCGCCTTCATGGAATATCCTTCCTTGCGAGCGCCTTCATGGAATATCCTTCCTTGCGAGCGCCTTCATGGAATATCCTTCCTTGCGAGCTCCTTCATGGAATATCCTTCCTTGCGAGCGCCTTCATGGAATATCCTTCCTTGCGAGTGCCTTCATGGAATATCCTTCCTTGCGAGTGCCTTCATGGAATATCCTTCCTTGCGAGCGCCTTCATGGAATATCCTTCATTGCGAGTGCCTTCATGGAATATCCTTCCTTGCGAGCGCCTTCATGGAATATCCTTCATTGCGAGTGCCTTCATGGAATATCCTTCCTTGCGAGCGCCTTCATGGAATATCCTTCATTGCGAGTGCCTTCATGGAATATCCTTCATTGCGAGTGCCTTCATGGAATATCCTTCATTGCGAGTGCCTTCATGGAATATCCTTCCTTGCGAGCGCCTTCATGGAATATCCTTCATTGCGAGTGCCTTCATGGAATATCCTTCATTGCGAGCGCCTTCATGGAATATCCTTCCTTGCGAGCGCCTTCATGGAATATCCTTCCTTGCGAGCGCCTTCATGGGATATCCTTCCTTGCGAGCGCCTTCATGGAATATCCTTCCTTGCGAGTGCCTTCATGGAATATCCTTCCTTGCGAGCTCCTTCATGGAATATCCTTCCTTGCGAGCGCCTTCATGGAATATCCTTCCTTGCGAGTGCCTTCATGGAATATCCTTCCTTGCGAGCGCCTTCATGGAATATCCTTCCTTGCGAGCGCCTTCATGGAATATCCTTCGTTGCGAGCGCCTTCATGGAATATCCTTCCTTGCGAGCGCCTTCATGGAATATCCTTCCTTGCGAGTGCCTTCATGGAATATCCTTCCTTGCGAGCTCCTTCATGGAATATCCTTCCTTGCGAGCGCCTTCATGGAATATCCTTCCTTGCGAGTGCCTTCATGGAATATCCTTCCTTGCGAGCGCCTTCATGGAATATCCTTCCTTGCGAGCGCCTTCATGGAATATCCTTCGTTGCGAGCGCCTTCATGGAATATCCTTCCTTGCGAGCGCCTTCATGGAATATCCTTCCTTGCGAGTGCCTTCATGGAATATCCTTCCTTGCGAGCGCCTTCATGGAATATCCTTCCTTGCGAGCGCCTTCATGGAATATCCTTCCTTGCGAGCGCCTTCATGGAATATCCTTCCTTGCGAGTGCCTTCATGGAATATCCTTCCTTGCGAGCGCCTTCATGGAATATCCTTCCTTGCGAGCGCCTTCATGGAATATCCTTCATTGCGAGTGCCTTCATGGAATATCCTTCCTTGCGAGCGCCTTCATGGAATATCCTTCATTGCGAGTGCCTTCATGGAATATCCTTCCTTGCGAGCGCCTTCATGGAATATCCTTCATTGCGAGTGCCTTCATGGAATATCCTTCATTGCGAGTGCCTTCATGGAATATCCTTCATTGCGAGTGCCTTCATGGAATATCCTTCCTTGCGAGCGCCTTCATGGAATATCCTTCATTGCGAGTGCCTTCATGGAATATCCTTCATTGCGAGCGCCTTCATGGAATATCCTTCCTTGCGAGCGCCTTCATGGAATATCCTTCCTTGCGAGCGCCTTCATGGGATATCCTTCCTTGCGAGCGCCTTCATGGAATATCCTTCCTTGCGAGTGCCTTCATGGAATATCCTTCCTTGCGAGCTCCTTCATGGAATATCCTTCCTTGCGAGCGCCTTCATGGAATATCCTTCCTTGCGAGTGCCTTCATGGAATATCCTTCCTTGCGAGCGCCTTCATGGAATATCCTTCCTTGCGAGCGCCTTCATGGAATATCCTTCGTTGCGAGCGCCTTCATGGAATATCCTTCCTTGCGAGCGCCTTCATGGAATATCCTTCCTTGCGAGTGCCTTCATGGAATATCCTTCCTTGCGAGCTCCTTCATGGAATATCCTTCCTTGCGAGCGCCTTCATGGAATATCCTTCCTTGCGAGTGCCTTCATGGAATATCCTTCCTTGCGAGCGCCTTCATGGAATATCCTTCCTTGCGAGCGCCTTCATGGAATATCCTTCGTTGCGAGCGCCTTCATGGAATATCCTTCCTTGCGAGCGCCTTCATGGAATATCCTTCCTTGCGAGGGCCTTCATGGAATATCCTTCCTTGCGAGCGCCTTCATGGAATATCCTTCCTTGCGAGCGCCTTCATGGAATATCCTTCCTTGCGAGCGCCTTCATGGAATATCCTTCCTTGCGAGTGCCTTCATGGAATATCCTTCCTTGCGAGCGCCTTCATGGAATATCCTTCCTTGCGAGCGCCTTCATGGAATATCCTTCCTTGCGAGCGCCTTCATGGAATATCCTTCCTTGCGAGCGCCTTCATGGAATATCCTTCCTTGCGAGCGCCTTCATGGAATATCCTTCCTTGCGAGTGCCTTCATGGAATATCCTTCCTTGCGAGCGCCTTCATGGAATATCCTTCCTTGCGAGTGCCTTCATGGAATATCCTTCCTTGCGAGCGCCTTCATGGAATATCCTTCCTTGCGAGCGCCTTCATGGAATATCCTTCCTTGCGAGCGCCTTCATGGAATATCCTTCCTTGCGAGTGCCTTCATGGAATATCCTTCCTTGCGAGCGCCTTCATGGAATATCCTTCCTTGCGAGCGCCTTCATGGAATATCCTTCCTTGCGAGCGCCTTCATGGAATATCCTTCCTTGCGAGCGCCTTCATGGAATATCCTTCCTTGCGAGCGCCTTCATGGAATATCCTTCCTTGCGAGTGCCTTCATGGAATATCCTTCCTTGCGAGCGCCTTCATGGAATATCCTTCCTTGCGAGTGCCTTCATGGAATATCCTTCCTTGCGAGCGCCTTCATGGAATATCCTTCCTTGCGAGCGCCTTCATGGAATATCCTTCCTTGCGAGCGCCTTCATGGAATATCCTTCCTTGCGAGCGCCTTCATGGAATATCCTTCCTTGCGAGCGCCTTCATGGGATATCCTTCCTTGCGAGCGCCTTCATGGAATATCCTTCCTTGCGAGTGCCTTCATGGAATATCCTTCCTTGCGAGCGCCTTCATGGAATATCCTTCCTTGCGAGTGCCTTCATGGAATATCCTTCCTTGCGAGCGCCTTCATGGAATATCCTTCCTTGCGAGCGCCTTCATGGAATATCCTTCCTTGCGAGCGCCTTCATGGAATATCCTTCCTTGCGAGCGCCTTCATGGAATATCCTTCCTTGCGAGCGCCTTCATGGGATATCCTTCCTTGCGAGCGCCTTCATGGAATATCCTTCCTTGCGAGTGCCTTCATGGAATATCCTTCCTTGCGAGCGCCTTCATGGAATATCCTTCCTTGCGAGTGCCTTCATGGAATATCCTTCCTTGCGAGCGCCTTCATGGAATATCCTTCCTTGCGAGCGCCTTCATGGAATATCCTTCCTTGCGAGCGCCTTCATGGAATATCCTTCCTTGCGAGCGCCTTCATGGAATATCCTTCCTTGCGAGCGCCTTCATGGAATATCCTTCCTTGCGAGCGCCTTCATGGAATATCCTTCCTTGCGAGCGCCTTCATGGAATATCCTTCCTTGCGAGCGCCTTCATGGGATATCCTTCCTTGCGAGCGCCTTCATGGAATATCCTTCGTTGCGAGCGCCTTCATGGAATATCCTTCGTTGCGAGCGCCTTCATGGAATATCCTTCGTTGCGAGCGCCTTCATGGAATATCCTTCGTTGCGAGCGCCTTCATGGAATATCCTTCCTTGCGAGCGCCTTCATGGAATATCCTTCCTTGCGAGCGCCTTCATGGAATCCATCATTTGTTCCAGTCACTACATTCTTGACCTGCCTCTTGGTCTTCCTATTTCAATGAAATATAAAAAAGAAAAACAACATTGTAGATGCTTAAATTGCCGCTATAAAAAAAAAAAAAAATAAATAAAAAATGGACATAGTCGACTAAATCACCGTGCTAACTGACTTCTGAAAAGCAGCTTTATTTGACCAAGTAATTTAATCTTCCTTGTCAATTTACCTCCCTAGATTTCACGACAAATATTGATTAAAAAAAAAAAAAAAAAAAAAAAAAAAAAAAAAAAAAAAAAAAAAAAAAAAAAAAAAAAAAAACGAAAAGAGACGTATAAAACAGACGAGAGCAAATCCGTCCGTTTAAAATTTAAAGCACTCAGATTTCTGCTAATCTAATCGTTATATGGAAAACTAAATAGAACTAATGTAGCAAGAAATGGATGAAGTTTTGTTGAATGGTCACCATCGAGTTGCCTCGATTGCCTATCCGTTTTCGGGGTATTTAAGAAAATACACACACACAAAATTCAAAATCGCTCATTTCTGGTATTTAAATGTTTTTCATATCCTTCCACCGCTCCAAATGAAGCTAAAATTTTGGTATATTAGTTTACATGATTATCAAACGCCGGAAAAAATCGTCAACTCAATCCAGGGGCCTTTGCCTAAAAATAATTACAGCCACTTGGAACGTAGGTGGTCCTTCTACGAGGCCAGGCTGGTAACAATAATAAAACATGTAAAGTGACTTTAACAAATTGAAGAATATGTTAATTTGGGGCTTAAACAAGACAAATAATAGGTATGAATGCCCAACGGTTTAAGGAGTATTAATTACATTTACAGGTAGTTTGGGTGGGTGTTAGGCGTTTCGGCCCTTTTTGGTAGCGTAGACGGTTCCAAGTGGGGTGGGTGTTACGCGTTTCCGCCCTTTTTGGTAGCGTAGACGGTTCCAAGTGGGGTGGGTTTCTGTCAAACAAGTCGCGGTCACAGATTTGTATTCCTTTAGAATGGGAACGTCTTGGTAACGGACACGATATATTGGAGGCGCACCAAAACTCACATGTTGTCCGAAGTCATTTATAATCACAGGTACACATTTCTTTTTAATTGAAAGGAAATCACACCTTCGGAGAGAATAGTACACGGGCAGAGAATCCGATCAGACAGACCTAGAGAATAAAGACGGAGAGAACGATGGAGCTGGCAGACTCCCAGAGGGGCGCCGACTTGGAGACAAAGAGACTGGTGGTTGGTGATGCGGCTGGATGAGGAACATTAGAATTCACGGGAGGTGTGTCCGGTAGCTATCCTTCGAGACCACATACTAACTAGCCAGCCTGGGTGGCGGTGGTAGTCCCTCTAGGTCAATCCAGGCTCCATGTCCATGCTGGATTCCAGTAACAATAGACCAAGAATACTCGAAGTTGGTCTTGACGCTCACAATGGTCAATTTTGGGGTATAATTCATTGACTTATACGTCCAGATAGAATGAGCCTTCCCAGATGTGTATCCAGCAGTAGTTGATCCTTCAGGGTCTTTTTTTTTTTTTTCTTTTTTTTTACATCGCGTCAACAAATCTTGGCTATTAGCGCCGCCTTCAGGGTCTTAGAGAAACTATGTCATCGAAAGACTCCACTGTCGTCGATTGGCGATGAATGCCTCATGAGCGGTGAGTTCCTCTTGGTCAATACAGACTTGACATCGAAGCGGTATTCCAGTATCCATACACTATATTTTTGTCAGATGAGGATCACATTCAATAACTTGATATCTCCAGAAGGAGTGGAACTCATCTCTACTCAATCCATTATAAGGATCTCCTGTTTTTCCAGTGAACAAGTCAACTAATGGCCTCGCTGCCATGGTGTACACTTTCTCTCGACCAATTCGGACTCGACATCGAAGCTGGATTCCAGCTGGAAAGTTATAGACCCACTATCCTGGTAGTTGGTCTTAATGTTTATAATGGTCGAATAAGACAACTTTCAATAAATTGTAACTCAATGATCTGTCTGGAGGTTTTAGTATTCCTCTGATGTTACTCCAGAGAAAGTTAATACCCCTGTTTTGTCTGGACTTAATGTCAACCGAAACCTGAACTACCGTCACATGGCTTTGGGCACACCAGTACCTGTAGCTCAATGCAGATTTGATATCGACACTGGGATTCAGCAACTATAGACCCAACGTGTTGGAATATGTCATAGAATTCATTTTTAATAACTGGTTACTTTGATGTGTCCGAAAGTATTGGTACTTCCTTGAATTCAATCCATCATATATCAATCCTTCAGGTTTTCCCAAGCTCAAAATCGACCAAACACGACATTGACATTGAATTTCTGGTCGAGGTACAGTGTCGTTTTGCTGTTTCGATTTCTCCTTGTCCGCTATCTTCGCGAAACGTAAAAACATTGTTGTGACTATGGAAAAAAGGTTGTTTTTAGGTAAAAGTATGTCGATAATAATTTCTAAACTCCTTTAAAATAATTTTGGTGATTTATATGGGTTTTTTTTCGTTCTTCGGGCATTCTCTGGATAACCCGGATTTTCCTTAGCTTGGATCTGCCCTGGTCCCAGTTGATCCGGGTAAACGATGTTTTGTGTGCGTATATATATATATATATATATATATATATATATATATATATATATATATATACTATGTATAATTTTGACCAAATTGGCCACTACGTTTCGAATAAAAGAAAATCGGTCTCCTGGCACTTATGGAAACGTTGTTGATGCCATGTTTATCCTGAGAAGTCCGTTATTCTTTGTCGTTTAGTTCAACAAATTTGAGCTCAATCATCCACCAGTTTAAATGGACAGAAAATAATTTCAGATATTTGTGCTAAAAGGAAGGAAAGCAGCCACTTAGTGACTTTTTCAAGAGACTTAAGAATTATGAATGACATGGATTGTGGAAGCCAAGTAAAATAAATATCATAATTTTACAACGAAAATGCCTACAATATAGTTATGAATGAAGAGAGAGGATGAGCTGGTCAGGTGCGCAGCTGATCGTAGCTGGGCGTAGCTTGTTAATCAGCGAGGCCTTTGCAATCATATTACACGCTCCCTGGCTCTGCATCGATAATTAGGTCTATAGTATCGTGCTGGAATAGCCGTTCTTTTTATAGTGTTGTTAGCACTTTCCGAAGGATTAGCTTGCATGTATGAAAGATATTTTGGAAAAATTCCTTAAAGTTTCAATTCTCTACCTACTGCCTATAGAAGCCAAAAATGACCCCCGTTAAAATTTAGATATATATATATATTTCTTCTATAGTGTCTCCCTAACAAACGATTGAACTTAATTGAAAACTTAAATTTAATTTGTATTTGTTGACTGAAATGTGATAAATCAGTTAATAAATATAATCAATATTGGAGGGAGGGGGGGGGGGGGGTTACAAAGAATAAATGTTTTCAAGAATAACTGGTTTACTTACTATTGGGCGCTGAAATCCTTGTAGGACCTAGGCCTGTGCCACCATTCTACTCCAGTCCACGGGGTTTGATACTAGGGTCTTCCAATTTTGGGTCCCTAGCGTCCGCATGTCCTCCTGTAGGTCATCAAGCCACCTATCTCTTAGTCTACCTCTTTATCTTTGGCCCAGGTGCTCCATATAGCATCATTTTAGGTAGCCTAAGGGGTTCCATTCTGCCCAGGTTCTCTAACCTAAGAGTTCGGCATTGCTTTTGACCTTCCACCTCTGCTACTCTCCTACGGCTACAAGATTCTTTCTTAAGACTCTTCTTTCCCAGACCAGCGGGGCTCTCTTTACGTCAGAATCCAGTCGTCACTGCCGTCAACCTGTCTTACTATTAGAATAACTAATTTACTATCAGTATTTCAAGATTTTTCCGTGGCAGAAGGTAAAGGTGTTCCGGAGCCTTCCTTCTCCCTGGATACTAGGGTGTCCCCCCTGGTACCGGAGAGACCGTTCTCCGGGCCTTTTACCATTCAAGGCCTTGATAGACTTAGTTCAAAATTGACACTACGGGTGGGTGGTGGCTGGGGGCCCTTCACGCTCGCCGGTTGCAGACGAAGTGACGTGCGTTAGAGGCTCCGGTCCAGTTTTCCAGGTTTCTTGGGACTAACTTACACGGGGTGGAAGTTAGATAAACAGGTATCCCTCTCTCCCGAGATGCGTCCGCAAGCTTGCGACATACAAGGGAGGCATATGTGCGTGGGCTTGCAGGGGCATCCGCATCTTCATGTCGTCTTGAGGGTGAGAGATGAGTTTCGGTCGAAAGACACGGGTACGTCTTACATCGTTTCGTTCCTTCTTCGACGTACACAATGTGGCAGAAGGTAAAAAAACATTTACAACATTCTATTCTTCAACAACCATTTATTCCGAATAATCAAAATGTTTGTCTTCCGCATTACACTCATCAGGAATACTTTAAGTAAGAAATTACAGCATTAACGTAACCTTCTCAGATCCTGCATAAGGTTGATGAACTTGAAACATGTAGAGCATACTAAAAACAGTATCATTGAATAATAGAGTTTTGTAGGGGTTTTTCGGAAAACATTTCCTATTACGAAGCTTGTCCAGATGCAGACTTTCTACAACACGCTTGCTTTCGTTTATAGTAGATAATGACACCCTTGTGTGGGAAATACAACCTATTTCCCTGTCTCTCCTACAATTCTCAGTTCACAATCATCGTGAGAAGAGCGTAAAAGTCTCGGATACAAAAATCTCACTCACGCAGAAGATTCACACTCTAAGTATACAAGAAAACTACTATAATAAATAAAATAATTTAGATCGAGGGTTTGATTCCCACTAGGGAAGGCGACTTTTTTTTAAGAAAAAGTAAAACCATTATTTTCTTGCTTAAAATTTAATTTGCTTAAATACTTTTTCATTTTTTTGTGATATTCCCAGGCACGTTTTTCCATCTGACCACGAACCGTCTTCGATTATATATGAATGTTTTTTACAGCCCTGATGAAGGCTTGAAGTTCAGTCCGAAACGTCGGCACAATAAAACCATTTTTATGATAAAATGTAGTTTTATTAAGTAGCAGTGACCGAACCCCGACAATCCCTACCTTGCATCATCTACGGTCAACCATCTCATCTCAATCCCTACCTTGCATCATCTACGGTCAACCATCTCATCTCAATCCCTACCTTGCATCATCTACGGTCAACCATCTCCTCTCAATCCCTACCTTGCATCATCTACGGTCAACCATCTCCTCTCAATCCCTACCTTGCATCATCTACGCTCAACCATCTCCTCTCAATCCCTACCTTGCATCATCTACGGTCAACCATCTCCTCTCAATCCCTACCTTGCATCATCTACGGTCAACCATCTCATCTCAATCCCTACCTTGCATCATCTACGGTCAACCATCTCCTCTCAATCCCTACCTTGCATCATCTACGGTCAACCATCTCCTCTCAATCCCTACCTTGCATCATCTACGGTCAACCATCTCCTCTCAATCCCTACCTTGCATCATCTACGGTCAACCATCTCCTCTCAATCCCTACCTTGCATCATCTACGGTCAACCATCTCCTCTCAATCCCTACCTTGCATCATCTACGGTCAACCATCTCATCTCAATCCCTACCTTGCATCATCTACGGTCAACCCTCTCCTCTCAATCCCTACCTTGCATCATCTACGGTCAACCATCTCATCTCAATCCCTACCTTGCATCATCTACGGTCAACCATCTCCTCTCAATCCCTACCTTGCATCATCTACGGTCAACCATCTCATCTCAATCCCTACCTTGCATCATCTACGGTCAACCATCTCATCTCAATCCCTACCTTGCATCATCTACGGTCAACCATCTCATCTCAATCCCTAACTTGCATCATCTACGGTCAACCATCTCATCTCAATCCCTACCTTGCATCATCTACGGTCAACCATCTCATCTCAATCCCTACCTTGCATCATCTACGGTCAACCATCTCATCTCAATCCCTACCTTGCATCATCTACGGTCAACCATCTCATCTCAATCCCTACCTTGCATCATCTACGGTCAACCATCTCATCTCAATCCCTACCTTGCATCATCTACGGTCAACCATCTCATCTCAATAAACTACTAATTTTCTTTAATTTAATTTATTTTAACATAAACTGTTGCTGTTGATTGATCCCAAATGTGCATACTGAATGTATTCTCAATCTTTAAATAATTATTTAATATAGTTTTTATAATAAATTGATATATTATTTGTACCCGGTTTCATTTTCTTTATATTATTGCAGTTTCTATTAGACTAATTATTTTCCTTTTACATAATATATATATAAGTATATATACTATTATTATTTGTTAGGCGAGACAAATTCATATACATAATAAATAGGGAAAAATGTAAAAAAAAAAAACTAAGATATATATTAGACAACAAAAGCTGAACTACGAAATAACATCATAATTTAAAAAAAAAAATTATTTGAAATTTAATAAATAAAAAAATACAAATTTTGAAAAATTAAATTAAACTGAGTATAGACCGAATTAATTATTTAATATATCGGAGAAAACAGCTTTAAGAATTCTCATACATTTCCGGCTATTTTCATGATCATCATAAGTACAAGAAAAAGAGGACTAGTAGTTTTGAATAAGTCCAAATTCCTATTCTCGATAAAACCATTTCATTTTACCGAGTGTTTTAAGGTGAACTTTTCTATAAAGTGGAAATAAAAAAAAATACATCTGGTATAAATCTATTTTAACCTCTTTGAAAATTCATTCGATTTGTATAAATTTGTCGGACATTTTGGCGTCCGTGACTACAAAAATATTAGAAAATATTATTCTGTGATAAACAGGTAGTTTATTACTTCTTAGTATTAAAGGTCCATTAGGTTAGTTACTTCTAGGAATTCGTCTTAGACTGGGCTACGACTCCGATTCATTCAGACCTGGTTTTTGCCCGCTTTTTCCAATGCCCGGATCTGTTCTATTCCTTCTATCTGGAATGATAATGCCAGCATGCGTTGGCCACGATTTATCAAGAGATCTGACTTTGATGAGAATCGGGAGTCCAGATCAACACTACTTCCACGTCGATATATTTCTTCTGTGATAGATCGTCGGAGGTTTCCTCGAATGGTGAGGGACTAATCGTTATGCATCATGCGATCTCGTGACATCACCGGGACCGTTTGAAACGGTTTCTATTGGTCATTGTTCCACCTTCAAATATACATAAGAACTACGCTCGACATTGTGGTCACATTTATATCATCCTCTATTCCGAAGAAAATGTTCCAACAGCTTCCTCCTTGACTACTTTCTTAACCTACACCTCGAAAAGTTGTCGCCAGAGATATTATAAAAACGCTTGACAAGACACAAGTCAAGGAAAGTCCACAGAAGGGCCAAAGTTACATAGCAATGACCAATGGAAGCACTAGGTTATCATTGTTTATTGGTCAATATTAGGAAATCACAAGCTAAAGCTTGCCGAGTGAGAGGCCAAGAAGAATTTTAGCAATTAACAATAGACCAATAGCCGGACGCCATGTGAACTAGAAGCTAATGGTATCGTCACTCTTTATTGACCGTTGCAATCATATATCCCTGTTATCGGTATTTTATTTACAGAGGTTTCCAAAAGGGCAGATGGAGAATATCAACAAGAAGCGTCCCATTGCACCCTGAGATGTCCGAAGGAAACGCATTAACAGCAGATGCATCCCAACGGAAGCTCAGCTCTTCCCAGGGCCAGTGTCCAGCCATCCGATCGGTCCACTTCCCCGAATATGACCGTCATGTATAATTCATGGCGTATGGACGCCAGGCGCCAGGCTCCCGTCCAAGGGCTTTACGGACTAAAACGAATGAAACCTGTTTCCTCAGTTCTACCTGGTCAATGTCATCAGTGTTACAACGAATTACAATTAAAATTTGCCGCGCCTTGTTGTTTGCCATGAACTCGACGGACGTTCCGTTCTTCCGGGTTAAACGAGAAATTGGGCTCATCTTGAAAGCTTATTATGATGTGCAGCTCTACAGAATGTGTCCTTTAGATTAATCTAGTTCTCAAAAGAAGTGACCTTGACTTATTAAAACAATTATCTACAAGAGAAATGACCTGAAGAAGTCGATCTAGAGCAGTGCATCGATGGCAAGAGATATCGACAGTGAGAGAGGATCCCTGGTCAAGGCAGGAGGAGGGCGTTCCAGGCGAGCGATCTTTGCGCAAAATCCACCTTGAAGTGAGCTGCTTACGGCAACCAGCCAGGAAACTGACGCAACGACCGAAGGAGCTCATGTGAGAAAAGGAACAAGGATTCAAAACAATGGGGTGTCCCAATGCGAACTGGAACAACGGTGACCTGGGTTCGTCTCCCTCGTTTCGCAGAAATAGCGTCCACCGTGACCTTGGTCTATTATTAGTACCATTGCAGCGGCAGGGATGGGAATTTCAAAAAAGCTCAAAATGGGGTCTTGCGAAGACCCTGCGGATCTACTCCTATAAAGCAGTTTTGCAATCGACATAGAGCGGCTGTCTTGAATTTAGGCTCAGGGCTCTATTTCTCCAAGTATGAAGAGAAAGTGTGATCCTAATGGTCTTTCAATTAGATGCACCCTTTATAAACATATATATTCAAAATTTCCAATAATGGATACAAGAATAATTTTTCAAATTTTTATCTTCCGGAAACATACCTCGCCATGCTGTGATTTCTACCCAGTTCAACCGTTTTCACAAAAAACCTTTTAATCAGATACCCTTCATATCACAGAAAGTTATGTCATAAAATGAAGTCGGGCTATCGGGAGGAGTATTTACTCCGGAAAAAAAGTTTTAATATGGCTATAACCTACTTAAAACGTTTTGCTAAGAGCATATCTGATCTGAGATAGAGGAGGCGAAAGCTTTAGAGACAGCACAAATAACGCTTTGTGTTGTAATTTAAGTGTCTGCATTAAGTGTTTCACATTTTTTATTTTCAATCATTTTTGATTGTATATTGTTTATATTTTAAAGGCTAATTCCAGAACTAAATTATTAATTTTCCCATAACGTCCGTTATATTTCCTTGCATCAAACGAAACTCTGTCAGATAATTTGTCAAAAAAAAAAAAAAAAAAAAAAAAAAAAAAAAAAAAAAAAAAAAAAAAAAAAAAAAAAATCGGTCTATTAGAAGTTGAGATTTACGTCAGAGCACGATTAAATATAAAGAAAGTAGACCATGAAGGTAGTGCATAAGTAAGGAGTTAATTTCAAATATAAAAGAGCAAAATAAGTTATTATTTTTTTTTTTTTTTTTTGTTTATATAGATTATTCTAAAGAAATGCGGTGAAAACTAACCACATAAGTTGAGTAATATCCTTAGTTGTGCAGCTCCTGCGTGACGGACTTTTCTTGGAACATTATTTCGTAATGATCATCTATTCTTTTCATTATATTTTATTTTGTAGCATTACGACCTTCACATTTGAATATTCTCAATTTCCACAAATCCTGCGGTAGAGTTTAAAAGAGCTACTGGTTCAGTTTGAACAAGAACATTGGAGAAATAAAATCCTTTAATGATCTTTGGGATGTATTTATAGCACGCTGAATATAAGTTATTAGGACTTGCGTGTTTCATTAAAATCGCATAGAATGCAATAAAGTGACAGTCTTGACAGGTCGTAATACGAGGAGTGTATGGGGGAAGAATGTTGTGGAAGGAACTCTAATACACTCAGAATCGCTGAGTAAATTATAGAGAGGGGCAATATTGTGGTGGCCACCAATATTCAAATAGCGTATTAAATATCGGCCAGATCGGTTAGGCTATATGTGTGTCATATTGTTTATATGCAATTTATTTAAATTCCAGTTCATTCATATGAATAAGAGCTGGTAGGTAATAAAATGCAGAGTTCTAGCTGTAGGTACTAAAGCTGTATGTCCGTATTGCTACTTATAGTTTAATATAATTCATAACTTTATGATGGAACGTATCTACGGATGGAGGTGCGAGATGGAAAATAAACGTAGGGTTACTTCGTGGATCCAATCACTGCAAAATTGGTCGACGGATTAAACGTAATAAAGTCGGGTGTGTTGTGAACTAAAAGTCCAGGGCGTATCTGTTTTGAGTTGGGTGTTGAGAGAAGGCACGCTAATTTTTGCAGTGATATCGTTGGTACGACTTAAAAAACAATAATTAAGGTATGGTAAATCGAAAAATTCCCGGAACAAATATTTTTTAGCATAAATATGCTTTAGCTGTGACTAAACTGGAAAAAATATTACAAAAAAGTGTCACGCAGTGGCGTTCGTGCATGCGCAGTGGCATTCGCTCGTGAGGAGTGGAGTTCGTGCATGCGCAGTGGCAATGTACGAAAAAGGGTCCGCTGGCGTTCACGCATGCGCAGTGATGCTCTCCAATGCGCAATAGCGTTAGCGCATACACAGTAGAGTTCGCGGATGCGCAGTGGCGTACGCGCATAAATAGTGCCTGCTGGCGTTCGGTAGGTTTGTCGGGTGGACCTAAAGAATATTTATGTTCCTGAATTTGAGCAGACGGCTCTAAACGAATTATCATATAGACCATTTGGTTCTAACATTACCTTTTAATAGTCGGACCAGGTCAAGAAGAATAATTTTCAATTTTCAGCAAAGAATGATGGAGTGGGGTGGGGTGTTGTACTTACCGTTTAGGTTTGCAAAATTACAATCATGCCAATTAACCTGAAAAGAAAAACAATAATTACAAAAAAAATAAAAAAAATTACTTTTGTCTTCTACTTCATTCGCTAATAACTCTGAAATTATTTTCGCTAGAGACCTCCAGGCCTCAGGATAATCATAAATAAATCATATACAATGTACTATTATTTACAAATGTTAAAATATATTTGCTGCTTTTCGATATAGCAATAATAATATAATAAAAAGGATACACAATAAATATTTGTTATATAATTTTTTTTTTTTTTTGTCAGGTGTGGATTCATTTAGGTCCTTCATATTTCAAGAGGAAACGAATGATTATATCGTTACACAACTTAAGATATTTTGTTTAAATAGGCTTTTGCATGATAATGATTCAATTCAGGCGAAAAAATTAACGTTTTTCAAATTTTTGTCAAATCCAGATGAAATGTTTTACATTTAAAAAAAAATCAAGAAAACTCTGACATTTAGGTTTCAAAAACATTTTACAAATGCAAAACTTTTTTAGTCTGGGCGGCTTCAAGAATTTTTTTTTTTTTTTTTTACGTTGTATTAGAAGTATTCTTCTTTTTGTATTATTAAGGTTTTTGAACCGTATCTACGAATAGAGTCACGAGAAGGAAAATAAAGGTAATAAGGTCGATTTTAGGGTGAACTAACTATGATAATATTCGCACAGTTGATTATTAGTTATAACTTTACTATTTTCATTTTATCACTTAACAAGTTTTATGTAATTAATTCATTTAATAACACTTTTTCATTTTATTGTTTATCATGTATTTTTATGCGACAGAAGGTGAAAACGCATTTACTACGCTCTATTCTTAAATAATCGTTGGCTCTACAATTCACCCTGACGCTTCTTGAGGAGTTTAAAAATAATAATAAATTAAAATAAAAAAAAAACAAAACATCAGGAGCAACAACAAAAACTATCTCAATATCACTTACCATTTTTATGAGATTGATACCTCTCACTTTGATGTGAACTGTCAATTTGTAACCTTCAGCTTCAGCTTCGAATCTTGCCAATAAAGGTGGAGCAACACACTCTTGCTCCCAACCTCTCAACCCCGAGCAGAAGGATCGTGCACGGAACGTTCGAATCACCTCTAAAACCCTCCGCTTTGATAAAGCTCCAAGAGAAACATCATGACTGCTGCTGATTGGAATTCATTAGATCGTCAAGATGGTGAGAACCTTGTGAGTAAATCCCTCACACCTGGGCAATGATTATCAGCTGCGCGGGGAACAAGCGTGTAATCGTTGTGGGCACGACCTGATCGATAAGGGCCTGAGACATCGAGTCGGTATCGATCCTTGATTACAGCTCCCTTGCATCTCGGCCATTATACCAATTCGAGAAGATTTTTGGAAAGTCCAATCTCCGTATCGAATGTATGATTGGCAGAGAGGGTGGAAGAAGCATTAGCCACCTTTCAGAGACCGATGTGACGGGAATGGGTTTTGCCAACCCTGAGTGCTCTTTGGAGGTTTGCTCTCTGGGGTAGCGGTTCGAATTAGCCTGCTTCATCTCAAACCCTTCTGCTTTTCTTTTAGCACCCCTGCAGTACTTACCCAGCCAGTCTGCTTTACCTCAAGTACGCCTGCTGTCCTATCTCAGCTAATCTGCTTTACCTCTAATGTCCCTTCTGTACTTACTCAGCTAATCTGCTTTACCTCTAGCGACTCTGCTGTCCCATCTCAGCTTATCTGCTTTACCTCTAGCGACTCTGCAGTCCTAACTCAGCGAATCTGATTTACGTCTGGTGACTCTGCTGTCCTATCTCAGCTTATCTGCTTTACCTCTAGCGACTCTGCTGTCCCAACTCAGCTTATCTGCTTTACCTCTAGCGACTCTGCTGTCCTAACTCAGCGAATCTGATTTACGTCTGGTGACTCTGCTGTCCGAGTTCCTCTAATCTGCTTTATCTCTAGCGCCCCAGCTGTTCTAAATCAGCTCATCTGCTTTACCTCTAGCGACTCTGCTGTCCCATCTCAGCTTATCTGCTTTACCTCTAGCGACTCTGCTGTCCCATCTCAGCTTATCTGCTTTACCTCTAGCGACTCTGCTGTCCCATCTCAGCTTATCTGCTTTACCTCTAGCGACTCTGCTGTCCCATCTCAGCTTATCTGCTTTACCTCTAGCGACTCTGCTGTCCCATCTCAGCTTATCTGCTTTACCTCTAGCGACTCTGCTGTCCCATCTCAGCTTATCTGCTTTACCTCTAGCGACTCTGCTGTCCCATCTCAGCTTATCTGCTTTACCTCTAGCGACTCTGCTGTCCCATCTCAGCTTATCTGCTTTACCTCTAGCGACTCTGCTGTCCCATCTCAGCTAATCTGCTTTACCTCTAGCGACTCTGCTGTCCCATCTCAGCTTATCTGCTTTACCTCTAGCGACTCTGCTGTCCTATCTCAACTAATCTGCTTTACCTCTAGCGACTCTGCAGTCCTAACTCAGCGAATCTGATTTACGTCTGGTGACTCTGCCGTCCGAGTTCCTCTAATCTGCTTTATCTCTAGCGCCCCAGCTGTTCTAAATCAGCTCATCTGCTTTACCTCCAGTGACTCTGCTATCCAAACTCAGCTACTATGCTTTACGTCTGGTGACTCTGCTGCCCGAGTTCCTCTAATCTGCTTTATCTCTAGCGCCCCAGCTGTTCTAAATCAGTTCATCTGCTTTACCTCCAGTGACTCTGCTATCCAAACTCAGCTACTATGCTTTACGTCTGGTGACTCTGCTGCCCGAGTTCCTCTAATCTGCTTTATCTCTAGCGCCCCAGCTGTTCTAAATCAGTTCATCTGCTTTACCTCCAGTGACTCTGCTATCCAAACTCAGCTACTATGCTTTACGCCTAGCGATTCTGCTGTCCAGACTCCACTAATCTGCTTTATCTCTAGCACCCGAGCTGTTCTAAATTAGCTCATCTGCTTTACCTCCAGTGACTCTGCTGTCCTAACTCAGCTACTATGCTTTACGTCTGGCGACTCTGCTGTCCGTGCTCCGCTAATCTGCTTTATCTCTAGCGCCCCAGCTGTTCTAAATCAGCTCATCTGCATTGCCTCGAATGACTCTGCTGTCCTAACTCAGCTACTATGCTTTACGTCTGGCGTTTCTGCTGTCCGAACTCCGCTAATCTGCTTTATCTCTAGCGCCCTGCTGTTCTAAATCAGCTCATCTGCTTTACCTCCAATGGCTCTGCTGTCCTAACTCAGCTAATATGCTTTACGCCTCGCGACTCTGCTGTCCGAACTCCGCTAATCTGCTCTATGTTTAGCACCCCAGCTGTTCTAAATCAGCTCATCTGCTTTATCTCCAGTGAGTCTCCTGTCTTATCTCAGCTAATCCACTTTATCTCTTGCATCCCTACTGACCTATCTCAGCTAATCTGCGTTACCTCTAGTGTCTGTCCTGTCCAAACTCAGCTAAGCTGGGTTACCTCAAGTGACGCTCCTGCCTAAACCTATCTAATTTGCTTTAACTGTCCAAAGTCATCTCCTTCATCTCTAACGACGTCCATATGCTTGCAGGTACTCGTTTCATAGGATCCTTAACGTATGAAAACGAATGAAACCATTTTTAAAGCGATATATGTGTTTTTTACGAGAGACATTGATACAAATACTACTCCAAACTAATTTTCTGTTTGGGTATTTAGAAACGCTTGATTGAGTTGAAGCTTGTTCCAGATTTTTCACATTATCTAACCAAACATATATATATATATATATATATATATATATATATATATATACATTTTGGTTGCGCTTGGAGGTAAGGAAGTGTTAGAAAAAAAAGTTATTAATAGATAAGAAAAGTCTGGAAAGCACGTGGGAAATCGTGGTAAGTGGAAGGTAACCATCCGAGACCTTACTAAATTAGTACAAAAACGAGTCTGATCTATGATTCGCTTGGGCGTTGCCTTTAGGAGAAATAAGTGCATAAAACCTAGAAATGTTAAGTTTTGTTATTTTCAACGGGGTTTTGTCTCTGTTTACTTAACTTTCAAGTCGTAAAAGAAGACAAGAAAATGAGAAACGTTTTGGTAATAGTGTTTTCCTAGGGCGAACGTTGAGAAGTTGGGGTCTAATTTCCGCATAGGATACTGCCAGTTTCCTATTGTGGTGTCTCAAATCTTCCTTCTCTTTGAGATGCCATTTTGTATTTTTTACGAAAGATCAAATCTGACCAATACCTGCTTCTATTCCTTTACTAATGGCACAAAGGACATGAAATGAACCATGCTAAGATGACGCAGTTCCTGTGAGTCGCACTTTTTTCTTATATATTGCTTAACGCATATTCATCATTTATGAGAATTGAAAAAAAGCCCAACTCGCATTATCAAAGGAACTGCATCATCTTCGGGCGTTTTCGTTCTTATCCTTAGTGTCATATGGAAAGCCTAGAATAAAAACTACTCGAAACGGGCACTATCCTAAGCGGAATCTACTGAGTTTAAGCCCGGATTTATAGTAACGAGATGGCTCTAGCAATAATCGCATAGGAACCATAGTTTTAGGAAGGTAAATAAGCTTTCGAATAGGTTCCTTACATTTGAAACGATTTCTTTCTAGATTTATAAGAATTTATCCTAAAATCCCGGGAAAGATATGACCTTGGAAATGGTTTCATTAGATTTCTCAAGTCCAATTGCTTAAAAAACTGAGCTTCCCTGGAAGCTCAGTAACGCAAAAACGCCAGTGTTTTTTCAGTCTTGAAAACAATTTTTGCGAATTTCGACAAAATAAACATGTTACGGTTGACGAATTCTGCTGCTTAACGATCTTGACCTTTTATATAATGCCACAAATTTTCATTAAAATTCGTCCATTTTTAGAGAGCAAGCAGAATACGTAATGTTTATGGAAATTTGAACCACCCTTATTTTCGTGAAGTTCTATTTGGCACTTCCGGATTGTGCCATGAGGTAACCCTTTTAAAATTTTTCTCGCCATGAAGGGAGGTAGAAATCGTGATAAAATTGGAAGGATTTTGCCGGGAAAAAATTCAATTACCTACGAAACTGTTATGTTTGATACTTAATAAGTTTGATTTTCAGAATATAAAATATCAATTTCTTTAATATTTTTTAATCATAATAATTAATTATATTGCATTTATATGATATATGTTTGCTTTTACTAATTATTGTTTGTGGTTAATGATAATTATCCCGCGGAAGACATGATGGCAGAGATTGCGTACGCCGAGGCATAAATCTTTCCGAGAAGCCTTCTTGTGCAAGGTGTCATCCAAGGCGACCTGTTGCCCTAGCAGCTGATCCCTCGGAGAGTATTGCCTCATCGGCAGATGCTGCGTAGGCAATAAAAACTACTTGGCGAATTTTACAACGGTATAAATAATAGAATAGGCTTGTTCAGGATGAGCTAGCGATCGATTCCAGTTGGGATGGGTTTTCCTTGTAAACTGCAACGGCTTTCGAAATGCACTTTAGATCGGTGCATTGGAGAAAGTTCACTTAGGGATTTATAGACTAATAGTTGGAATTGGAATTTTATTTTTGACGTAAAATACTAATCCAGTAATTCGTATTATTGCAAAGGAACCATCGAAGGTTCAAGACAAAATTTTGCTAGATTAGAGAAAATATCATTTTGGTAAATATCCGCCAGAAATTAATAATTCGCTCAATAAAATTTTGCTATAGATTTTAAAAAAGTGATGCTGCAATAAATAAATCTGTCTAAATAGCCTTGAAAAGCAAATGCTGCAGTATATATATTCTCCTAACTACACTTCAAAAGATAATGGTTTATAATTTAATTAATTAGAACCTATGTAGTGAACTCGATATTTATATTTGAATGAAGTTTATTGCATTAATATGTAATAAAATATAATGATAAACAAGTAACAAATAAAATTATACAATATTTGTCTGCGCAATTGTACGGGCGTACTTACATAATTATTATATCACACTATTAAAACGCAACTTTATCTTAAATATCATATTAGAAACATGACAATGTCTTAAAATACTTCAAACCGTTTTTGTTTTTGTTTTTTTACGCGTTAGCCACTAGACCACGGGAGCACGTGGCTTTGCTAAGCTCTCAACTTGGATTCAGTCAAACTCAAAGTCTAAGATATAAATTTTACAGCTACATGTATACTGGTATATATATAGTTTCATAAATATACGGTATATATATATATATATATATATATATATACATTTTATGTTTTATATTAAGTTTTCAATTTAGGAGAAACTAGTCGACCCGTGGGAAGCATTCGCACTACTGATGGGCGATTTTCAAATATGAATCGATTGGATCAGAATGAAAAATTCGACCCACAAAAAAAATCGACTAGTTCAGATCGATTCAAAAGATCTATCTTTTGGGCTGAGAAGATAGATCTCCGATTTCACGATTACTTACAATTACCTACGAGATTCATTTAAGTTCGAGAATCGGCCATCACTGCTACGAATCCTGCTCTAACCTAAGAGTAGAAACATCGGCCATCACTGCTACGAATCCTGCTCTAACCTAAGAGTAGAAACATCGGCCATCACTGCTACGAATCCTGCTCTAACCTAAGAGTAGAAACATCGGCCATCACTGCTACGAATCCTGCTCTAACCTAAGAGTAGAAACATCGGCCATCACTGCTACGAATCCTGCTCTAACCTAAGAGTAGAAACATCGGCCATCACTGCTACGAATCCTGCTCTAACCTAAGAGTAGAAACATCGGCCATCACTGCTACGAATCCTGCTCTAACCTAAGAGTAGAAACATCGGCCATCACTGCTACGAATCCTGCTCTAACCTAAGAGTAGAAACATCGGCCATCACTGCTAGGAATCCTGCTCTAACCTAAGAGTAGAAACATCGGCCATCACTGCTACGAATCCTGCTCTAACCTAAGAGTAGAAACATCGGCCATCACTGCTACGAATCCTGCTCTAACCTAAGAGTAGAAACATCGGCCATCACTGCTACGAATCCTGCTCTAACCTAAGAGTAGAAACATCGGCCATCACTGCTACGAATCCTGCTCTAACCTAAGAGTAGAAACATCGGCCATCACTGCTACGAATCCTGCTCTAACCTAAGAGTAGAAACATCGGCCATCACTGCTACGAATCCTGCTCTAACCTAAGAGTAGAAACATCGGCCATCACTGCTACGAATCCTGCTCTAACCTAAGAGTAGAAACATCGGCCATCACTGCTACGAATCCTGCTCTAACCTAAGAGTAGAAACATCGGCCATCACTGCTACGAATCCTGCTCTAACCTAAGAGTAGAAACATCGGCCATCACTGCTACGAATCCTGCTCTAACCTAAGAGTAGAAACATCGGCCATCACTGCTACGAATCCTGCTCTAACCTAAGAGTAGAAACATCGGCCATCACTGCTACGAATCCTGCTCTAACCTAAGAGTAGAAACATCGGCCATCACTGCTACGAATCCTGCTCTAACCTAAGAGTAGAAACATCGGCCATCACTGCTACGAATCCTGCTCTAACCTAAGAGTAGAAACATCGGCCATCACTGCTACGAATCGACGTAAATAAGTTCGAGAATCGCCCATCACTGCTACGAATCCTGCTCTAACCTAAGAGTAGAATCATCGGCCATCACTGCTACGAATCCTGCTCTAACCTAAGAGTAGAAACATCGGCCATCACTGCTACGAATCCTGCTCTAACCTAAGAGTAGAAACATCGGCCATCACTGCTACGAATCCTGCTCTAACCTAAGAGTAGAAACATCGGCCATCACTGCTACGAATCCTGCTCTAACCTAAGAGTAGAAACATCGGCCATCACTGCTACGAATCCTGCTCTAACCTAAGAGTAGAAACATCGGCCATCACTGCTACGAATCGACGTAAATAAGTTCGAGAATCGCCCATCACTGCTACGAATCCTGCTCTAACCTAAGAGTAGAAACATCGACCATCACTGCTACGAATCCTGCTCTAACCTAAGAGTAGAAACATCGGCCATCACTGCTACGAATCCTGCTCTAACCTAAGAGTAGAAACATCGGCCATCACTGCTACGAATCGACGTAAATAAGTTCGAGAATCGACCATCACTGCTACGAATCCTGCTCTAACCTAAGAGTAGAAACATCGGCCATCACTGCTACGAATCCTGCTCTAACCTAAGAGTAGAAACATCGGCCATCACTGCTACGAATCCTGCTCTAACCTAAGAGTAGAAACATCGGCCATCACTGCTACGAATCGACGTAAATAAGTTCGAGAATCGCCCATCACTGCTACGAATCCTGCTCTAACCTAAGAGTAGAAACATCGACCATCACTGCTACGAATCCTGCTCTAACCTAAGAGTAGAAACATCGGCCATCACTGCTACGAATCCTGCTCTAACCTAAGAGTAGAAACATCGGCCATCACTGCTACGAATCGACGTAAATAAGTTCGAGAATCGACCATCACTGCTACGAATCCTGCTCTAACCTAAGAGTAGAAACATCGGCCATCACTGCTACGAATCCTGCTCTAACCTAAGAGTAGAAACATCGGCCATCACTGCTACGAATCCTGCTCTAACCTAAGAGTAGAAACATCGGCCATCACTGCTACGAATCCTGCTCTAACCTAAGAGTAGAAACATCGGCCATCACTGCTACGAATCCTGCTCTAACCTAAGAGTAGAAACATCGGCCATCACTGCTACGAATCGACGTAAATAAGTTCGAGAATCGACCATCACTGCTACGAATCCTGCTCTAACCTAAGAGTAGAAACATCGACCATCACTGCTACGAATCCTGCTCTAACCTAAGAGTAGAAACATCGGCCATCACTGCTACGAATCCTGCTCTAACCTAAGAGTAGAAACATCGGCCATCACTGCTACGAATCGACGTAAATAAGTTCGAGAATCGACCATCACTGCTACGAATCCTGCTCTAACCTAAGAGTAGAAACATCGGCCATCACTGCTACGAATCCTGCTCTAACCTAAGAGTAGAAACATCGGCCATCACTGCTACGAATCCTGCTCTAACCTAAGAGTAGAAACATCGGCCATCACTGCTACGAATCCTGCTCTAACCTAAGAGTAGAAACATCGGCCATCACTGCTACGAATCCTGCTCTAACCTAAGAGTAGAAACATCGGCCATCACTGCTACGAATCCTGCTCTAACCTAAGAGTAGAAACATCGGCCATCACTGCTACGAATCCTGCTCTAACCTAAGAGTAGAAACATCGGCCATCACTGCTACGAATCCTGCTCTAACCTAAGAGTAGAAACATCGGCCATCACTGCTACGAATCCTGCTCTAACCTAAGAGTAGAAACATCGGCCATCACTGCTACGAATCCTGCTCTAACCTAAGAGTAGAAACATCGGCCATCACTGCTACGAATCCTGCTCTAACCTAAGAGTAGAAACATCGGCCATCACTGCTACGAATCCTGCTCTAACCTAAGAGTAGAAACATCGGCCATCACTGCTACGAATCCTGCTCTAACCTAAGAGTAGAAACATCGGCCATCACTGCTACGAATCCTGCTCTAACCTAAGAGTAGAAACATCGGCCATCACTGCTACGAATCCTGCTCTAACCTAAGAGTAGAAACATCGGCCATCACTGCTACGAATCCTGCTCTAACCTAAGAGTAGAAACATCGGCCATCACTGCTACGAATCCTGCTCTAACCTAAGAGTAGAAACATCGGCCATCACTGCTACGAATCCTGCTCTAACCTAAGAGTAGAAACATCGGCCATCACTGCTACGAATCCTGCTCTAACCTAAGAGTAGAAACATCGGCCATCACTGCTACGAATCCTGCTCTAACCTAAGAGTAGAAACATCGGCCATCACTGCTACGAATCGACGTAAATAAGTTCGAGAATCGCCCATCACTGCTACGAATCCTGCTCTAACCTAAGAGTAGAATCATCGGCCATCACTGCTACGAATCCTGCTCTAACCTAAGAGTAGAAACATCGGCCATCACTGCTACGAATCCTGCTCTAACCTAAGAGTAGAAACATCGGCCATCACTGCTACGAATCCTGCTCTAACCTAAGAGTAGAAACATCGGCCATCACTGCTACGAATCCTGCTCTAACCTAAGAGTAGAAACATCGGCCATCACTGCTACGAATCCTGCTCTAACCTAAGAGTAGAAACATCGGCCATCACTGCTACGAATCGACGTAAATAAGTTCGAGAATCGCCCATCACTGCTACGAATCCTGCTCTAACCTAAGAGTAGAAACATCGACCATCACTGCTACGAATCCTGCTCTAACCTAAGAGTAGAAACATCGGCCATCACTGCTACGAATCCTGCTCTAACCTAAGAGTAGAAACATCGGCCATCACTGCTACGAATCGACGTAAATAAGTTCGAGAATCGACCATCACTGCTACGAATCCTGCTCTAACCTAAGAGTAGAAACATCGGCCATCACTGCTACGAATCCTGCTCTAACCTAAGAGTAGAAACATCGGCCATCACTGCTACGAATCCTGCTCTAACCTAAGAGTAGAAACATCGGCCATCACTGCTACGAATCGACGTAAATAAGTTCGAGAATCGCCCATCACTGCTACGAATCCTGCTCTAACCTAAGAGTAGAAACATCGACCATCACTGCTACGAATCCTGCTCTAACCTAAGAGTAGAAACATCGGCCATCACTGCTACGAATCCTGCTCTAACCTAAGAGTAGAAACATCGGCCATCACTGCTACGAATCGACGTAAATAAGTTCGAGAATCGACCATCACTGCTACGAATCCTGCTCTAACCTAAGAGTAGAAACATCGGCCATCACTGCTACGAATCCTGCTCTAACCTAAGAGTAGAAACATCGGCCATCACTGCTACGAATCCTGCTCTAACCTAAGAGTAGAAACATCGGCCATCACTGCTACGAATCCTGCTCTAACCTAAGAGTAGAAACATCGGCCATCACTGCTACGAATCCTGCTCTAACCTAAGAGTAGAAACATCGGCCATCACTGCTACGAATCGACGTAAATAAGTTCGAGAATCGACCATCACTGCTACGAATCCTGCTCTAACCTAAGAGTAGAAACATCGACCATCACTGCTACGAATCCTGCTCTAACCTAAGAGTAGAAACATCGGCCATCACTGCTACGAATCCTGCTCTAACCTAAGAGTAGAAACATCGGCCATCACTGCTACGAATCGACGTAAATAAGTTCGAGAATCGACCATCACTGCTACGAATCCTGCTCTAACCTAAGAGTAGAAACATCGGCCATCACTGCTACGAATCCTGCTCTAACCTAAGAGTAGAAACATCGGCCATCACTGCTACGAATCCTGCTCTAACCTAAGAGTAGAAACATCGGCCATCACTGCTACGAATCCTGCTCTAACCTAAGAGTAGAAACATCGGCCATCACTGCTACGAATCCTGCTCTAACCTAAGAGTAGAAACATCGGCCATCACTGCTACGAATCGACGTAAATAAGTTCGAGAATCGACCATCACTGCTACGAATCCTGCTCTAACCTAAGAGTAGAAACATCGGCCATCACTGCTACGAATCCTGCTCTAACCTAAGAGTAGAAACATCGGCCATCACTGCTACGAATCGACGTAAATAAGTTCGAGAATCGACCATCACTGCTACGAATCCTGCTCTAACCTAAGAGTAGAAACATCGGCCATCACTGCTACGAATCCTGCTCTAACCTAAGAGTAGAAACATCGGCCATCACTGCTACGAATCCTGCTCTAACCTAAGAGTAGAAACATCGGCCATCACTGCTACGAATCGACGTAAATAAGTTCGAGAATCGCCCATCACTGCTACGAATCCTGCTCTAACCTAAGAGTAGAAACATCGACCATCACTGCTACGAATCCTGCTCTAACCTAAGAGTAGAAACATCGGCCATCACTGCTACGAATCCTGCTCTAACCTAAGAGTAGAAACATCGGCCATCACTGCTACGAATCGACGTAAATAAGTTCGAGAATCGACCATCACTGCTACGAATCCTGCTCTAACCTAAGAGTAGAAACATCGGCCATCACTGCTACGAATCCTGCTCTAACCTAAGAGTAGAAACATCGGCCATCACTGCTACGAATCCTGCTCTAACCTAAGAGTAGAAACATCGGCCATCACTGCTACGAATCGACGTAAATAAGTTCGAGAATCGCCCATCACTGCTACGAATCCTGCTCTAACCTAAGAGTAGAAACATCGACCATCACTGCTACGAATCCTGCTCTAACCTAAGAGTAGAAACATCGGCCATCACTGCTACGAATCCTGCTCTAACCTAAGAGTAGAAACATCGGCCATCACTGCTACGAATCGACGTAAATAAGTTCGAGAATCGACCATCACTGCTACGAATCCTGCTCTAACCTAAGAGTAGAAACATCGGCCATCACTGCTACGAATCCTGCTCTAACCTAAGAGTAGAAACATCGGCCATCACTGCTACGAATCCTGCTCTAACCTAAGAGTAGAAACATCGGCCATCACTGCTACGAATCCTGCTCTAACCTAAGAGTAGAAACATCGGCCATCACTGCTACGAATCCTGCTCTAACCTAAGAGTAGAAACATCGGCCATCACTGCTACGAATCGACGTAAATAAGTTCGAGAATCGACCATCACTGCTACGAATCCTGCTCTAACCTAAGAGTAGAAACATCGACCATCACTGCTACGAATCCTGCTCTAACCTAAGAGTAGAAACATCGGCCATCACTGCTACGAATCCTGCTCTAACCTAAGAGTAGAAACATCGGCCATCACTGCTACGAATCGACGTAAATAAGTTCGAGAATCGACCATCACTGCTACGAATCCTGCTCTAACCTAAGAGTAGAAACATCGGCCATCACTGCTACGAATCCTGCTCTAACCTAAGAGTAGAAACATCGGCCATCACTGCTACGAATCCTGCTCTAACCTAAGAGTAGAAACATCGGCCATCACTGCTACGAATCCTGCTCTAACCTAAGAGTAGAAACATCGGCCATCACTGCTACGAATCCTGCTCTAACCTAAGAGTAGAAACATCGGCCATCACTGCTACGAATCGACGTAAATAAGTTCGAGAATCGACCATCACTGCTACGAATCCTGCTCTAACCTAAGAGTAGAAACATCGGCCATCACTGCTACGAATCCTGCTCTAACCTAAGAGTAGAAACATCGGCCATCACTGCTACGAATCGACGTAAATAAGTTCGAGAATCGACCATCACTGCTACGAATCCTGCTCTAACCTAAGAGTAGAAACATCGGCCATCACTGCTACGAATCCTGCTCTAACCTAAGAGTAGAAACATCGGCCATCACTGCTACGAATCCTGCTCTAACCTAAGAGTAGAAACATCGGCCATCACTGCTACGAATCGACGTAAATAAGTTCGAGAATCGACCATCACTGCTACGAATCCTGCTCTAACCTAAGAGTAGAAACATCGGCCATCACTGCTACGAATCCTGCTCTAACCTAAGAGTAGAAACATCGGCCATCACTGCTACGAATCCTGCTCTAACCTAAGAGTAGAAACATCGGCCATCACTGCTACGAATCGACGTAAATAAGTTCGAGAATCGACCATCACTGCTACGAATCCTGCTCTAACCTAAGAGTAGAAACATCGGCCATCACTGCTACGAATCCTGCTCTAACCTAAGAGTAGAAACATCGGCCATCACTGCTACGAATCCTGCTCTAACCTAAGAGTAGAAACATCGGCCATCACTGCTACGAATCGACGTAAATAAGTTCGAGAATCGACCATCACTGCTACGAATCCTGCTCTAACCTAAGAGTAGAAACATCGGCCATCACTGCTACGAATCCTGCTCTAACCTAAGAGTAGAAACATCGGCCATCACTGCTACGAATCGACGTAAATAAGTTCGAGAATCGCCCATCACTGCTACGAATCCTGCTCTAACCTAAGAGTAGAAACATCGGCCATCACTGCTACGAATCCTGCTCTAACCTAAGAGTAGAAACATCGGCCATCACTGCTACGAATCGACCATCACTGCTACGAATCCTGCTCTAACCTAAGAGTAGAAACATCGGCCATCACTGCTACGAATCCTGCTCTAACCTAAGAGTAGAAACATCGGCCATCACTGCTACGAATCGACCATCACTGCTACGAATCCTGCTCTAACCTAAGAGTAGAAACATCGGCCATCACTGCTACGAATCCTGCTCTAACCTAAGAGTAGAAACATCGGCCATCACTGCTACGAATCCTGCTCTAACCTAAGAGTAGAAACATCGGCCATCACTGCTACGAATCGACGTAAATAAGTTCGAGAATCGCCCATCACTGCTACGAATCCTGCTCTAACCTAAGAGTAGAAACATCGGCCATCACTGCTACGAATCCTGCTCTAACCTAAGAGTAGAAACATCGGCCATCACTGCTACGAATCGACGTAAATAAGTTCGAGAATCGCCCATCACTGCTACGAATCCTGCTCTAACCTAAGAGTAGAAACATCGGCCATCACTGCTACGAATCCTGCTCTAACCTAAGAGTAGAAACATCGGCCATCACTGCTACGAATCCTGCTCTAACCTAAGAGTAGAAACATCGGCCATCACTGCTACGAATCGACGTAAATAAGTTCGAGAATCGCCCATCACTGCTACGAATCCTGCTCTAACCTAAGAGTAGAAACATCGGCCATCACTGCTACGAATCCTGCTCTAACCTAAGAGTAGAAACATCGGCCATCACTGCTACGAATCGACCATCACTGCTACGAATCCTGCTCTAACCTAAGAGTAGAAACATCGGCCATCACTGCTACGAATCCTGCTCTAACCTAAGAGTAGAAACATCGGCCATCACTGCTACGAATCGACCATCACTGCTACGAATCCTGCTCTAACCTAAGAGTAGAAACATCGGCCATCACTGCTACGAATCCTGCTCTAACCTAAGAGTAGAAACATCGGCCATCACTGCTACGAATCGACGTAAATAAGTTCAAGAATCGCCCATCACTGCTACGAATCCTGCTCTAACCTAAGAGTAGAAACATCGGCCATCACTGCTACGAATCCTGCTCTAACCTAAGAGTAGAATCATCGGCCATCACTGCTACGAATCGACGTAAATAAGTTCGAGAATCGCCCATCACTGCTACGAATCCTGCTCTAACCTAAGAGTAGAAACATCGGCCATCACTGCTACGAATCCTGCTCTAACCTAAGAGTAGAAACATCGGCCATCACTGCTACGAATCCTGCTCTAACCTAAGAGTAGAAACATCGGCCATCACTGCTACGAATCGACGTAAATAAGTTCGAGAATCGCCCATCACTGCTACGAATCCTGCTCTAACCTAAGAGTAGAAACATCGGCCATCACTGCTACGAATCCTGCTCTAACCTAAGAGTAGAAACATCGGCCATCACTGCTACGAATCGACCATCACTGCTACGAATCCTGCTCTAACCTAAGAGTAGAAACATTTAAGTTCGAGAATCGGCCATCACTGCTACGAATCCTGCTCTAACCTAAGAGTAGAATCATTTAAGTTCGAGAATCGCCCATCACTGCTACGAATCCTGCTCTAACCTAAGAGTAGAAACATTTAAGTTCGAGAATCGGCCATCACTGCTACGAATCCTGCTCTAACCTAAGAGTAGAATCATTTAAGTTCGAGAATCGCCCATCACTGCTACGAATCCTGCTCTAACCTAAGAGTAGAAACATCGGCCATCACTGCTACGAATCCTGCTCTAACCTAAGAGTAGAAACATCGGCCATCACTGCTACGAATCGACCATCACTGCTACGAATCCTGCTCTAACCTAAGAGTAGAAACATTTAAGTTCGAGAATCGCCCATCACTGCTACGAATCCTGCTCTAACCTAAGAGTAGAAACATTTAAGTTCGAGAATCGGCCATCACTGCTACGAATCCTGCTCTAACCTAAGAGTAGAAACATTTAAGTTCGAGAATCGCCCATCACTGCTACGAATCCTGCTCTAACCTAAGAGTAGAAACATTTAAGTTCGAGAATCGGCCATCACTGCTACGAATCCTGCTCTAACCTAAGAGTAGAAACATTTAAGTTCGAGAATCGGCCATCACTGCTACGAATCCTGCTTTAACCTAAGAGTAGAAACATCGGCCATCACTGCTACGAATCCTGCTCTAACCTAAGAGTAGAAACATCGGCCATCACTGCTACGAATCGGCCATCACTGCTACGAATCCTGCTCTAACCTAAGAGTAGAAACATTTAAGTTCGAGAATCGCCCATCACTGCTACGAATCCTGCTCTAACCTAAGAGTAGAAACATTTAAGTTCGAGAATCGCCCATCACTGCTACGAATCCTGCTCTAACCTAAGAGTAGAAACATTTAAGTTCGAGAATCGCCCATCACTGCTACGAATCCTGCTCTAACCTAAGAGTAGAAACATTTAAGTTCGAGAATCGCCCATCACTGCTACGAATCCTGCTCTAACCTAAGAGTAGAAACATTTAAGTTCGAGAATCGCCCATCACTGCTACGAATCCTGCTCTAACCTAAGAGTAGAAACATTTAAGTTCGAGAATCGGCCATCACTGCTACGAATCCTGCTCTAACCTAAGAGTAGAATCATTTAAGTTCGAGAATCGCCCATCACTGCTACGAATCCTGCTCTAACCTAAGAGTAGAAACATTTAAGTTCGAGAATCGCCCATCACTGCTACGAATCCTGCTCTAACCTAAGAGTAGAATCATTTAAGTTCGAGAATCGCCCATCACTGCTACGAATCCTGCTCTAACCTAAGAGTAGAAACATTTAAGTTCGAGAATCGCCCATCACTGCTACGAATCCTGCTCTAACCTAAGAGTAGAAACATTTAAGTTCGAGAATCGCCCATCACTGCTACGAATCCTGCTCTAACCTAAGAGTAGAAACATTTAAGTTCGAGAATCGCCCATCACTGCTACGAATCCTGCTCTAACCTAAGAGTAGAAACATTTAAGTTCGAGAATCGCCCATCACTGCTACGAATCCTGCTCTAACCTAAGAGTAGAAACATTTAAGTTCGAGAATCGCCCATCACTGCTACGAATCCTGCTCTAACCTAAGAGTAGAAACATTTAAGTTCGAGAATCGGCCATCACTGCTACGAATCCTGCTCTAACCTAAGAGTAGAAACATTTAAGTTCGAGAATCGCCCATCACTGCTACGAATCCTGCTCTAACCTAAGAGTAGAAACATTTAAGTTCGAGAATCGCCCATCACTGCTACGAATCCTGCTCTAACCTAAGAGTAGAAACATTTAAGTTCGAGAATCGGCCATCACTGCTACGAATCCTGCTCTAACCTAAGAGTAGAAACATTTAAGTTCGAGAATCGCCCATCACTGCTACGAATCCTGCTCTAACCTAAGAGTAGAAACATTTAAGTTCGAGAATCGGCCATCACTGCTACGAATCCTGCTCTAACCTAAGAGTAGAATCATTTAAGTTCGAGAATCGCCCATCACTGCTACGAATCGACGTAAATAAGTTGATCTGAATACTTAATAATATGAAAAATGTATCTCTAACCTAAGAGTAGAATCATTTAAGACTTCTTTCCATAAATTGTGATATTTATCTCAAAAAGTTATTCGTGGATTAAATAAAAGTTTGCTAATTGGTCTAAATAAAGAACGAAAATAATAAACTTATCTTGTTCATTTATTTATTTCCCAATTTTTAATATTTTTATGGTGCATTTGATATTATTCATATCTCTTTTTAGCCAGAGCTATCTAAAGGTGTCGCCCCTTCCTAAACATCCATGGTGAAGCAGGAAACCTTTTCAGCGTGGAAATCACAGTCAAATCTGAAACCCGCCTCTCCTGCGGAGTAGGGTAGCTATCCTGGTACAAGGCGACCTATTTAAATAGTTTTTAAAACTAAGCTCTTTAGCATTTGTAGGCTAAAACTTGGATAATTTTTCATTATACGGTAATTTTAGTGTATCTATTACGGAAGGTAAGTACGGTGTATATTTCGCCATTAAGAAATCTCTTGGAGCAATTAACGCAGCTGATGAAACAGCTGTAGGCATAATTTTTACAGCCGTACAGAGTTCAAATGAAACACGTCTTCCCTGTTTATCCTTGTTTTAATAGCGTAAAAGGCAAGCTTTAATAACAACTTAAGCCTTGGTATAGTTTTTATGTACTGAATCCGGGATTAGAAAGTAATACGATTGATTTATGTAATACAATATGATTTAGCTACTACCAGATAGGAATATATATTTAGTATAATGGGAGCATAGCGAGTTAATTAAAAAAAAGTAAGGTAAGTAGAAACTTGCTCGGCGACCTAGAGAAATATGCTGTATTGACCTTAGACATGCAGTCATACCATAGATGGTATGGTGGTTTAGGTATTCAACATTCCTACTGTCTGCAGATCCGGATCTAGGGTATACCTGAGTTCTCAGGACCCCGGATAGGACCCTTGTAAATACCCAGGGTATAGATTAGTTACCCACATCCGGGGGTTCGTCGATGATTCCATTAACAGGTTTGTCATTATATTTCATAATGGTTTAGATGAGACTACTATGAGTGAGTGAAGTTCAGTGAGTCCATTCGGTTTATTGGAAATGACGAAAGAAAATTAAGGACACGAAGAAAATAAACCAAAAATATAAATATTTAATTATATGGGATAATATATATATATATATATATATATATATATATATATATATATATATATATATATATATATATATATATATGAGCATTATTCAAATAGTATTAACATTATTGTCCCTTGGCGATATAATTGAGGCGGCCAGATTTTTTAAATATTTTTCTTCTTGGAATGACTAATGGAATAAAGAGGAAATTAATGCTACCAAAATTAAATTTTGAATTTCAAAATTTAATGTCAAAATTATTAATTTTATAGACCCAAAATCATTACCGTCCGCTGTCCCTGAACACATTTATTACACTTTACTATTTTTTTTAGGGGGGAAGGATATTATATTTTTTGCTCATGTGATGTTTCATTTAAACATAATAATATTTAAGGCGAATTCATATAAATTTAAATAAATTTAAAAAAAATTTAACTTCGCAATAGCGCCTTAAAAGTTGTCCCATCATTACCTTCCGCCTTTTTGAATTAACGAGAAAACCTATCAGGATGGAGCAAGTTGTTTCCAAATAGATGTTGGAGGAGCTCTCTTCAACTGATTTTTGTTGTCTAGAAGGTACGGAAGAGAAATGTTGTACGTATCAGTTTTTTCTATGTGTTTTATCTGGTAAATCACAATTGGAGTACTTTGCTGGTCATTAGCGTCTCCCATTTTATTAATCAAAACATCCTTGAATTTTTTTTTTCGTCTAACAATTAAATAGTGCTTCAAAAACTACGTATTTTACAATATTTTTTATTAATATAATTATTTTAGAAAAAAAATTAAAAATATTTTTGTAGCAAATATCATTGCCGTCCGACTCATTACCATCCTACTCCAGATTGGATGGTTATCAGAGTTGGGTATAATTTTATTTATAAATAAAACAGGAATTTATTTGTACCTCATTCATTTGTAAATACAAATATAAATGATTCATAAGATTGAATAGGAATTTATTCACGTGTCATATAAATACAAATATAACTGTATTCACAAATTTTCCTGTAAATAAAATTTAATTTCCAGGAAAAATTCTGAATTTACACAAACATTTTGAATACAAATTTTGTGAGTATTCTCAAAAAATCGAGTGATTACAGAAACATTCACATTTAAATATAAGGAATTCAAATAAATTCACATTAAAATTTGTGAATAAAAATGTATTCACCAAATAAATTATGTATTTGTGCGTATAAACAAAAAGGTGATATTCGGAAGATTCTTGAAGGCAGTATTCTGCTGGATATTGAAGCTAGTATTAGGAAGAATATCGAAGATGGTATTAGGAAGGGTATAAACGGTGGTAAAAGGAAGTGTATAGAAGGTGGTATTAGGAAGGGTATTGAAGGTGGTATTAGGAAGGGAATTGAAGGTGGTATTAGGAAGGACATTGAAGAGGGTATTAGGAAGGTTATAGACGGTGGTAAAAGGAAGGGTATAGAAGGTGGTATTAGGAAGGGTATTGAAGGTGTTATTAGGAAAGGTGTAGACGGTGGTAAAAGGAAGGGTATAGAAGGTGGTATTAGGAAGGGTTTTGAAGGTGGTATTAGGAAGGGTATTGAAGGTGGTATTAGGAAGGACGTTGAAGAGGGTATTGGGAAGGGTATAGACGGTGGTACAAAAAAAGAAAAAAAAAAAACAGTTGTGGGTGCATGACCAACTGTCGTCAAAAATTAACCATCACATGTATGTTCAATTGGTACAAAAAGAGTTGATTAATTTTCAAGTTGATTTCTGTAAAATTTGAGAAGCAAAAAGTAAAATCTCTCTGAATAATGCTCCTATACACATATTAGATTAGATTTTATTTCTAATGACTCATACAATCCTCTCAGCACCTTCTTTCTAATGACTCATACAATCCTCTCAGCACCTTCTTTCTAATGACTCATACAATCCTCTCAGCACCTTCTTTCTAATGACTCATACAATCCTCTCAGCACCTTCTTTCTAATGACTCATACAATCCTCTCAGCACCTTCTTTCTAATGACTCATACAATCCTCTCAGCACCTTCTATCTAATGACTCATACAATCCTCTCAGCACCTTCTTTCTAATGACTCATACAATCCTCTCAGCACCTTCTTTCTAATGACTCATACAATCCTCTCAGCACCTTCTTTCTAATGACTCATACAATCCTCTCAGCACCTTCTTTCTAATGACTCATACAATCCTCTCAGCACCTTCTTTCTAATGACTCATACAATCCTCTCAGCATCTTCTTTCTAATGACTCATACAATCCTCTCAGCACCTTCTTTCTAATGACTCATACAATCCTCTCAGCACCTTCTTTCTAATGACTCATACAATCCTCTCAGCACCTTCTTTCTAATGACTCATACAATCCTCTCAGCACCTTCTTTCTAATGACTCATACAATCCTCTCAGCACCTTCTTTCTAATGACTCATACAATTCTCTCAGCACCTTCTTTCTAATGACTCATACAATCCTCTCAGCACCTTCTTTCTAATGACTCATACAATCCTCTCAGCACCTTCTCCATTGTACTCCCAAGGAATAGTTGGGATTCGGCTAGGAAATACAGTCTCATTTTAACAGAACTAACTTTGACTAAATTAAATATTGAAGATATTATCTTCAAAAAATCGTGACGCTTACGTTTTCGAGTTCATATGCTTGCAGGTACTCGTTTTATACGTTTATTAACGTAGAAAAACGAATAAAATCATTTTTATATTGAGATCTGTTACGGTTTTCGAGTAACATGGATACATCTACTTCTCCAAACTAATTTTCATTTTGTGTATTCAGAAACGATTAAATCAGTTGAAACTTGTTCCAGGCGTTTGATATTCATCTAATCTGTGATAGGTAAATTTTGGTTCCGTTCCGAGTTAAGGAAGTACTAGAAATAAAATATTTCATTAACAGGCATGAAAAGTTAAGGGATTTTCGTATATTTTCTATAATATCTCGAAAACGGTTGGGAAATCGTGGTAAGTGGAAGGTAACTGTTCGAAAGCTTACTAAACTTTCTAAAAAAACGTTCTAATGTAATTTTCGATGGTGCGATGTCAGTCGGAGAAAAAAAGACTTAAAAATTCGCAATTTTTAGTTTTGCTCTCTTTTTGCTTTTGAACTTTTTTTTTTATTTAACTGTTTACCTAACGTTCTAACTGGTTCTTGCTTATTTTAATTGCATTGAACAATACATTTTTATAGAGAAAATATATTTTCTCTTCCAGATTTAATTTATATTTTTCACGAAAGATCAAACCCCACCAATAACTGCTACTATTCCTTTACTAATAGCACTAGAGATATAAACGGAACCGCGCTAAGATGACACAGCTCCTGCGAGTCGGACTTTTTATTTTTAGGTGATGAAGGTTGCCAAAAATCATACTGAAACGTTCTGAATATATATTTTTCCGAAAATCTGACTGTTTTTCTTAGTCAAATCCCAACAATTCTTTGACTTCTTATCACCTCGACGGCTAAATATATCGTCGATACAAAAGCAAACTAACGAATATGAAAAAATGCATCTTTCATTGTCCATCTTTAATAATTTCTGCTGGACTTATTTACGGTAAATTCTTGAATCTGACTTCACTCTATTAAAGGGAAAGTATTCCACTATCAAAAAATCAAATCTGCCGAATATTTGACTGTCCAAAAAAAAGTTATGAATAAATACTTTTCCACTCTGAAAAGTGGTGATTTTCATATTCGTTAGTTTGCTTTTGTATCGACGATATAAACATTATTTTGAATGCTGCAAACACATGGATATTAACCTAAATTTTGCTTTATAAGCAATCAATCAGGGAATAGTTGGAAATCGGCTAGGGTCAAAACATCAATATGATTTTTGTAAAAAGCTGTATTCTGGACGTTTTGGCTACTCTTTGGAAGTTTTCGTCAGCAATGAATGCTGGGTGTGGAGAAAGACCCAGGACTCATATTTTCACCAAGGTCACTTAACTGCTAACTTTGGTATTTCTCCACCCCGACATTCATTGCTTACAATAGCTACCAAAGAGTAGCCGAAGACTGCTTAAGCGGCAATACTTGTGTGGTCAAAATCAAAGTACTTTTCTCCATTTTATGGATAAAAAATAAATGACTATTGTTCAATTCTTTAGGTCATAAGTTTTATACGGGATGTTAAAGTAGCAGAGAAAAATAAGTTTTAATTGTTAAAAACAAAATTGCGGCGCTGTGTCTGACGAACGGAAACCCAATTTCTTTTTATTGGCGATAGTCTGCAGGCGGCAATTTATTGGCGATAGTCTGCAGACGGCAATTTATTGGCGATAGTCTGCAGGCGGCAATTTATTGGCGATAGTCTGCAGGCGGCAATTTATTGGCAATAGTCTGCAGGCGGCAATTTATTGGCGATAGTCTGCAGGCGGCAATTTATTGGCGATAGTCTGCAGGCGGCAATTTATTGGCGATAGTCTGCAGGCGGCAATTTATTGGCGATAGTCTGCAGGCGGCAATTTATTGGCGATAGTCTGCAGGCGGCAATTTATTGGCGATAGTCTGCAGGCGGCAATTTATTGGCGATAGTCTGCAGGCGGCAATTTATTGGCGATAGTCTGCAGGCGGCAATTTATTGGCGATAGTCTGCAGGCGGCAATTTATTGGCGATAGTCTGCAGGCGGCAATTTATTGGCGATAGTCTGCAGGCGGCAATTTATTGGCGATAGTCTGCAGGCGGCAATTTATTGGCGATAGTCTGCAGGCGGCAATTTATAATCTACAACAAAAAACTAAAATTATTTTTAAATAAGAAGGTTAAAACTAGTGAAGTACGTAGGATGTTTAAGAAATATTAAACTAGTGAAGTACGTAGGATGTTTAAGAAATATTAAACTAGTGAAGTACGTAGGATGTTTAAGAAATATTAAACAAGTGAAGTACGTAGGATGTTTAAGAAATATTAAACTAGTGAAGTACGTAGGATGTTTAAGAAATATTAAATAAGAAGGTTAAAACTAGTGAAGTACGTAGGATGTTTAAGAAATATTAAACTAGTGAAGTACGTAGGATGTTTAAGAAATATTAAATAAGAAGGTTAAAACTAGTGAAGTACGTAGGATGTTTAAGAAATATTAAACTAGTGAAGTACGTAGGATGTTTAAGAAATATTAAACTAGTGAAGTACGTAGGATGTTTAAGAAATATTAAACTAGTGAAGTACGTAGGTTGTTTAAGAAATATTAAACTAGTGAAGTACGTAGGTTGTTTAAGAAATATTAAATTTATCGAAAATGGTGAACAATTCTTCATTTTCTATTAACAAAATCCACCAAAAATTGGTCATAAAATCGGGATATTTCAATGAATGAAAAAATTCCTACGTACTTCACTTTTTGGCTCCTTCCAAAAGTGTTATCATCATTATTATTTGTTATTCAAATTATTTTATTTTTTCGTATTTACTTTTATTATTTTTTATTGAGTTATTTTTATTTATTTTATTATTTATTCATTTATTTATATTTAAATTATTTTTTTTATTTTTTTTTGTTCTCTTTGTCATTTGTATTAATCAATTTCTGTATATATTATTAATTATATTTGTGAGAAAACTTAACTAATGTACTTAAGAAATGTACAGATGTTAAATAAACGTATTATGTGAAAATTGAAAGGCTAGCGTATCGCCCGATTTGAAAAACATTGTTTTGAGAAAATCGACTTTAAAGTGTAATGTACCGGAAAGTTCATTAGTTTCATTAATTTTTTTATTATTTCTTGTAATAAAAATAATAAAAATGGTTGCCAACGGCCATAGCCACGTTGAATACACCGGTTCCCGTAGATCACCGCAGTTAAGCAACGTCGGGCGTGGTCGGTACTTGAATGGGTGACCGACCACGTGCTGTTGGTATTATAAAAGGGTGGCAACCTGTAGATAGCCCGGTGCTAATGGCCAAGTTGTAGATGTGCCGATAAAAAAATAAATAAATAAAAAATAAATAAATAAAAATGGTTTTTAATTTTGAAAAATTGAATTTTTGGCAGATTTAAAAACTGTTCCTGCAGATAAACACTCTTGGATACCGTTTGATATTAGTTAAGGAAACGTTTAAGCCCTTAAAAAGAAAATGGTAGAAGGGTAGTACTAGCCTTTAATACAGATTTTTACAAAAATCGTTTTGGATTTTTTCCTAGCCGAATCCCAACTATTCCCTGACTGCTCATCACCTCGACGGATAACTAGCTACACCTAATTATAAATTTTACTAGATTTAAAATAAATCTAGCGGGAGTTCTAGTTTATTATTCATCCTCTCAATAAAAATTAAAAAAAAAAAAAACTGGGATAGACAAAATGAGGAGTATTGAAGGACTGAAGAGATGGTGTTCCGCATGGAGCTTCGATGAGACCATTACTGTACATCTCATTACTATTGAGCGAATAAATGAGTAGGTAGCGGTGCCCTTGCATCATCGGCAACTATCATCTCTATTTTCATAAACTAGAAAACCAATAGCTAGGATGGAAAAAATCATCAGGAGGATTGCACAAGATGTTGAGAAAAAGGACGAAACCAGTGACTGTTCTTCACGTACTCATCACTGGTCGTGATACGGAAAGAGATCGAGATCAGTAGCTGTGACTCATCAGAACCTGTGACCTTCCTCAACACAGAAATAGATCGTTACTGACTGGGCGGCACTAGTCACACTCTTCACATGGTAATTCTATCACAATATACTGTAGAATTTACTTATCTTATGTAAACACAACATAACATGTACTTTTTCAACAGTCTCACTCTCCAACCAATTTAGACATTTTTAGTGCACATACTATTATTAAACACATACCATCCATAACCATACTACATTCATGCCACTTTTCTATGGGTACCTGAACACAATATATCAAGGAGTACTAACGCAGGCAGGAGTACCAACAAGACAAACTACTAAATACTTTAATAAAATGACTAAACAGAAGTACATAATGTTATAAAAACCCCGAATCGAAATTAGTCCAACTATAGAAGCCTGGAGTTGCAGTATTCGGAATACAAGTCAAGAAGTTGTGCTTACTTGACTTCGTAGACATTCACATTTGACTCATAACTACTTGAGGACAAACCAGGGAAAACTGTGTAATGTTCCACTAACAATTAAACCGAAAAATAGAGGAGACATCGGATTAACTAATTGACATATACAATTTGCTCACAAAGGAAAGTATACACATCGATAATAAACTAATAACTAATTGACATATACAATTTGCTCACAAAGGAAAGTATACACATCGATAATAAACTAATAACTAATTGACATATACAATTTGCTCACAAAGGAAAGTATACACATCGATAATAAACTAATAACTAATTGACATATACAATTTGCTCACAAAGGAAAGTATACACATCGATAATAAACTAATAACAATTTATACAGAAAGGGTAAAATTTATTTTTCGTTATTTGTTTTTACCCAAACTTATAAATATCATTATTTTTGTTTCTCGCAAATAGGCTTAAATCGCGAATCACTACATTGTGGGCTCTCAATAAACAAATTATTGTTCTAAAAACATATGATTTGCAAAAAAGTATACTATTTACAGTTTTGTGGATAATAATATAAAGTATTTAAATGGTAAAAAAAAAAAATCAGTCCCGTTACAGGCCACGAGGGCCCAGAGGGGCAGATACTATAGAGGCATCTGATTCATGACCATACGGCACACAAGGGAGATAGTGTGGTCAGTACTATGCTCCGGCCGCCTGATTTTCCCCTTAGCCGCTTCGACTGCTATAGTCATTAGCACCCAAGGTACCCATTATTAAATTAATTAAAGGCTGGGTTGGCAAAATTTAATAATTATTTAATAAGCAGATCTATAATGACTTTATTCAATTTTAAATGACATATTTTAACTATTTTTAGCACATTTTCTCCCTCCCACATAGGTAGGAAAGAGCAATTATGAGGTTGATATTTTGAGTCACTGCTCAATAGCTAATGGAAGTGCTGAATAGATAATTTCACGTTTCATAACAGATAGATCACGAAAATAAAGGTGGCTTAAAATTTACATATCGATATGCATAAATATATATTTATATGAAAACTATGGTACAAAAATGTTTTGTGATTTGAAAGTTCAAGAACACAAACCACAAAATTCGTCCGCTAGAATATAATTTTTTGGACGAAATTCTTGCAAAACAAAGTCTTAAGGCTTAAATTGTTGCGTTACTCCTGGTACACGTCTTATAAGTGATTTGATTTTAATATCGATTTTTCACGGGATTTTCGAATATATTGTAAAATATCTCAAAGCCGGTTGAGATATCGTGGTTAACGCAAAACATCTATTCGAAAGCTTAACTAACACATTTAACACAAATATGGTTCTTATGTAATTTCTGTGATTTTTCTTTTGAGATAAATCGGTGCTTCAAAGTATTTCCGCTTAGAATACTGTAAAGATCCTGTGGTGTCTGTGTCCACTTTTTGATTTCCTTTTAGATGTGTTGTAATTATATTATGTAACTAGCTGACCCGGCGAACTTCGTACCGCCTAACAGTCAATTCTTTAATTTTTTTTTTCTTTTAATACTTATTCTGCTATTTGGGACACCGGGTCAGCTAGTAAGATAAAAAGAAAAAAGAAACTTAATAAGTCAACAATTACATTTAGTCAAAAAATAAAAATTATAAAACACTTAAAATTCTTTTAATAGTCACAAAAAATCACAATGATAATTACAATATCAGATTTCTTATTATGATACCTACCTATTATATTTCATTTTATTTTTACTTATTCTAAATTGCAATTCATTTTTATTGTACTACTTATTCGATTCCGTCTGGCACCGAGGTTTATTATATAAACTAAAGAAGACATTACCACCAACCAATCTCTTCTACTCTATTAAATCTTTCTTAGAGGATCGCACCTGCCAAGTCCGGATCGGATCCACTCTCAGCCGGAAGATCGCCTTGGAAGCTGGAGTTCCACAAGGAGCTATATTGAGTCCCCTTCTTTACCTCCTATTTGCCTCGGACATGCCGAAAGAAGATCTCTTCACTCAGCTTGCAACATTTGCCGACGACACTCTCATCTTATCCACTCATAGTAGTCTGTCCACGGTGTTTCAAAACTTGCAAGGAACGGCGAACTTCTTGGTTGACTGGTTTATTAAATGGCGACTGGTCCTAAATTCAACCAAAACGGAGGCCAAAGTCTTTTCCCTACGGCGGTTTTCGAACGCAGAACTACCAGAAATCCAAGTGGATGGCCTCCCAGTTCCTTGGAGCCCGAAGGACCAGAGAGTGAGGTATCTAGGACTATACTTTGTCACTCGACTTACTTGGAAATTACACATTAACATAAAATTACGACAGGCACACTCCAGACTCTCAATACTTTACCCACTGATGAACAGAAAAACATCACTTCGACCTTCTCTAGTCTCACTACTTTATAAAACCATGATCCTCCCAATACTGACTTACGCCTGCCCTGTTTGGTATGGAACAAACACGACGAACATCAGACGACTTCAGACTTTACAAAACAAAGTCCTAAAGATTGCAGCCAACGCCCCTTGGTTCGTTCGGAACACCTTGCTCCATCGAGAACTGGGAGTTGATCCAATCGCATTTCCCATCGAAGAACTGACCCGAAGGCACCAAGAGAAGCTACCTCTTTCTTCAGCTGCCACGATCTACAACCTTGGAGAACCCACAGCCCGACGCCTCAAGCCGAGGCTGTATCAAGACAAACTACCTCTATCTTCAGCTGCCACGATCTACCACCTTGGAGAACCTAAAGCCCGACCTCTCAAGCCGAGGCTGTATCAAGACAAACTACCTCTATCTTCAGCTGCCACGATCTACCCCCTTGGAGTACCTACAGCCCGACGCCTCAAGCGGGGGCTGTATCAAGACAAACTACCTCTATCTTCAGCTGCCACGATCTACAACCTTGGAGAACCTACAGCCCGACGCCTCAAGCCGAGGCTGTCTCAAGACAAACTACCTCTATCTTCACCTGCCACAATCTACCACCTTGGAGTACCTACAGCCCGACGCCTCAAGCCGAGGCTGTATCAAGACAAACTACCTCTATCTTCAGCTGCCACGATCTACAACCTTGGAGAACCTACATTGTCGACGCCTCAAGCCGAGGCTGTATCAAGACAAACTACCTCTATCTTCAGCTGCCACAATCTACCACCTTGGAGTACCTACAGCCCGACGCCTCAAGCCGAGGCTGTATCAAGACAAACTACCTCTATCTTCAGCTGCCACGATCTACAACCTTGGAGAACCTACAGCCCGACGCCTCAAGCCGAGGCTGTATCAAGACAAACTACCTCTATCTTCAGCTGCCACGATCTACAACCTTGGAGAACCTACATGGTCGACGCCTCAAGCCGAGGCTGTATCAAGACAAACTACCTCTATCTTCAGCTGCCACTATCTACAACCTTGGAGAACCTACAGCCCGACGCCTCAAGCCGAGGCTGTATCAAGACAAACTACCTCTATCTTCAGCTGCCACGATCTACAACCTTGGAGAACCTACATGGTCGACGCCTCAAGCCGAGGCTGTATTAAGACAAACTACCTCTATCTTCAGCTGCCACGATCTACAACCTTGGAGAACCTACATGGTCGACGCCTCAAGCCGAGGCTGTATCAAGACAAACTACCTCTATCTTCAGCTGCCACGATCTACAACCTTGGAGAACCTACATGGTCGACGCCTCAAGCCGAGGTTGTATCAAGACAAACTACCTCTATCTTCACCTGCCACAATCTACCACCTTGGAGTACCTACAGCCCGACGCCTCAAGCCGAGGCTGTATCAAGACAAACTACCTCTATCTTCAGCTGCCACGATCTACAACCTTGGAGAACCTACATTGTCGACGCCTCAAGCCGAGGCTGTATCAAGACAAACTACCTCTATCTTCAGCTGCCACAATCTACCACCTTGGAGTACCTACAGCCCGACGCCTCAAGCCGAGGCTGTATCAAGACAAACTACCTCTATCTTCAGTTGCCACGATCTACAACCTTGGAGAACCTACAGCCCGACGCCTCAAGCCGAGGCTGTATCAAGACAAACTACCTCTATCTTCAGCTGCCACGATCTACAACCTTGGAGTACCTACAGCCCGACGCCTCAAGCCGAGGCTGTATCAAGACAAACTACCTCTATATTCAGCTGCCACGATCTACAACCTTGGAGTACCTACAGCCCGACGCCTCAAGCCGAGGCTGTATCAAGACAAACTACCTCTTTCTTCAGCTGCCACGATCTACAACCCAGTCTTGCTCTGGCAGTCATCAGGAGAGGATCTACCTGCTCTAGGCTCCTGCGGATTAAGGCTTCTGATAAGTACACCTTATCGCACCTTATTTACTTGTTCCATTCACTTTATTTTATTATTTTTCGTACTCCTAGTTTTTGGTAATTGTTTGTTTTTAAGTTGAGTTTGTGTAGTTTTCCAGGCTTGGGGATGGAAAAATCCCCAAGCCCGAAGCGACGGAAAAAACTTTTTCCGCTGCGGCGGGATGAAGAAAATTATACTTATGTTGCACAAACAGTGAAATTTGTTCAAATTAAAAAAGAAGGCGAAGGTACCCTCAGCAATGTGTCCCCCTTTTTAATAGGAAAAGTGATTCACAGTCAAGCAGGCAAAGTTAAAGCTGTAAGGAAATTACGCGACGGGTCTGTACTTGTTGAAGTGTTTAATGATACTCAAGCAAACCAATTATTAAAAATTAAGTCGTTAAATGAACAAATACCCGTAACTGCTGAACCACATATTTCGCTGAACAAAAGTAAAGGGGTAATTAGAAGTATGGAGCTAATGTGTGTACCACCCCTAGAAATACTTTCTAATTTAAATAATCAAAACGTTATTGATGTAAAACAGATAATTTCAAAGAAAGATAACAACCCTGTGCCTACACCTTCCTACATATTAACCTTCTCTACCCCCACCACCCCTAAAGAAATCAAAGCAGGTTATCTAACATTACCTGTTCGTAAATATATCCCCGCCCCTTTACGATGTTTTTCCTGTTTGCGTTTTGGCCACCCGACCACGGGTTGTAAGGTCAAAGTCTGTAAGAGGTGTAGTTCCAAAGAACATGAAAATTGCAATAATGATCCCTTCTGTGCTAATTGTAAACAAAACCATTCCCCACTTTCTCGCGACTGTCCCACTTGGTTGAAAGAGAAAGAAATAAAAGCTATTCAAATAAACGAAGATAAAAGTCCCGCTGAAGCGAGGAAAATTTATAACGCGAGAAAAGCGCCAACATTTTCTAAATCCTATGCTATGGTAGCAAATAATAATCAGAACTTAGCAACTACGTCATTAGCCAGCCACAGTAGTGGTGTTGTAAAAAAATCTATTTCTATCCAAACGGATACATTTATTACGGGGTCTACTATAACCCCCCACGTACCTCACACCCCCCACCCACGGACTGCAACAGAGCAGTCCTCCCCCCTCCCCCCTTCCTCTCTACCTGATCCGTCCCCCCCTCCCACCTCCTTTCTACCTGATCCGACCCCCCCTCACCACCCTCACTCCTCTCTACCTGATCCGTCCCCCCCTCCCCCCTTGCATCCCAACCCGACCCCCGCTATAATATCAACCCCACTCCCACCCCCCCTGCAGTCAGGGGTTGACCCCCCTGCCCCCACTCTAAATTCGCCCCACCCCACCACGTCTGATGACAGGTGGTCAGATACTTTGAACAGGCGAAAGAAACAGCCCGATAAGAGTAACCCAGCTAAAACACGCAGCCGATCATCCTCCCATAATAGAGATAAGAACAATGCCTAGCTTAATAAGCACCTATTCCTATCTCTTATACTACAAGAGGCTTAGGCTAGTCTCTCACATAGCTATAGATATTTACAGCTGGCTATTAAAAAGGTATCTCAATCAAATAAAGTATTTTAATAAATACGAAGCAATTCTAACTCCGATATATCCTTACGATTTTTATGCTATACTGCTGCTCAATTATAAACACTGCCTATATACAATCTATCTATATATATTTATCTATAATATTTTTTCAACAACCAACAATCCCCCTTTTTTTTTTTTTTTTTTTTTTTTTTTTTTTTTTTTTTTTTTTTTTTTTTTTTAACAGTAGAGATGATTGTAATAATGAGATCTATTTTGGTTTTTATTATTATTGTTATTATAGCTGTTACATATTACACTCAAATTATTTTTTTCCCACATACTGCAATATTCCTACCACTTATTCCAATATATACTACTCATATAAATTTAATTTGTTTTACCGGCATCATTTATATGATACGTATTTTATTAAATCTTTGCTCTTTTTTTTATGTTATATATATGTATGTGTGTGTGTGTGTGTGTGTGTGTGTGTGTGTGTGTGTGTGTGTGTGTGTGTGTGTGTGTGTGTGTGTGTTTGTGTGTATGTGTGTATGTATGAATATATGTGTGTATGTGTGTGTGTATGTATATGTGTGTATGTATGTATATGTGTATGTATGTATATGTATGTATATATGTATATATATATATATATATATATATATATATATATATATATATATATATATATATGTATATATATATATATATATATATATATATATATATGTATATATATATGTATATATGTATGTGTGTATATATATGTATATATTATAAGGATTTTAATTACTATCCCACAATTTTATGTCTATTATACAATGGAATTGCAATGGTATAAGATCTAGATTTAACGACTTAAAGCTCCTTATACAAGAGTATGATCCTATCTGTCTGGCTCTCCAGGAGACCCGTCTGCGCCATAGTGATAATTTCTCCTTAAGAGGATTTGATATTTACCGCCGAGACGGATCTGAAGGTGCGCGAGGGCACGGTGGGGTTATGAACGCGATTAGTTCGTCGGTTCTTTCCGATCCTATACCACTCCAGACAAATCTACAGGCAATAGCAACCAGAATCCACTCAAAAATCCCATTCTCTCTCCTTAATATTTACCTTCCCCCAGATTTACAATTAAACCTCAATGACCTGAATAGTATTATTAGGCAGACTCCAGCACCTATTTTGTTAGTGGCCGACGCAAATGCATACAATATAATCTGGGGTTCGGATGCCACCAACTCGAGAGGAAATATTATAGAAGAAGCCCTCGACCTTAACCACCTAGTGCTCCTAAACTCAGGAGAAGCAACCTTCTTAAGCTCTTCATATGGAACTTATTCAGCCATTGATATTGCTGCAATATCTCCACCCCTTTTCACTCAGACTGAATGGCTACCTCTAGAAGAACTCCATGGAAGTGATCATTTCCCTATAAAAATATCTATTGCACGAAATTTTAAAATGATCAAAAAGAAGAAAACATGGATCATAAATAAAGCAGATTGGTGCAAGTTTACAGAGCTAGCCAAACCGCCACAACAATCACCCGAAAACATAAATATAAACAGCGCAAACTCCCTCATCACAGACGTAATCATAAATGCGGCTCTTGAGAGCATACCTATGAGCTCCGATGTACATAGACGACCTCCTGTCCCATGGTTCAATGAAGAATGCAAATCAGCTAGAAAGAACCGCAGGAGAGCTCTTAGGAAATTTAGGAATAATATGACCCCGGATAATTTAACTGAATTTAGACGGCAACGCGCAATATGTCGTCGAACTTTTAATCAAGCAAGGGTCGAATCTTGGCGAAATTTTACAGCCTCCTTAAACAAAGATACACCTGCTAGAACAGTCTGGAACGCTATAAAAAATATTGAAGGAAAAAATAAATCGCACCCCTACACACTCCTCTGTAATAGCCAGCTTCTATGTGATCCAGCAAGAGTAGCCGACGAATTTGGATCCCACTACGCAAATCTGTTAAATGCAGAGTATGATGAAGAATTTTCAAGGCATACTCAGGAACGAGAAATGCATCCCATAAATTTCACAACCGATAATGCTGAAATGTACAATACTCCTTTCTCAGACTGGGAGCTCACTAATACACTTAAAAATCTCAGGGGCTCATCTCCAGGACCCGACATGGTCCACTACTTAATGATAAAACATTTACCACATGAAACACGCCGTTGGCTTTTAAAACTGTACAACGTTTGTTGGGAACGGGGACAGTTCCCCGAAGCGTGGAGACTTGCGGAACTTATTCCATTACCAAAGATGGGAAAGGACAATCGAAAAGCAAGAAACTATAGACCGATTTCACTAACAAGCTGCATCTGTAAAGTTCTTGAGAGGTTGGTAAATAAAAGGTTAATGTGGGTGCTAGAAAAGAATAATTTGATTCCAAAAATCCAAAGTGGCTTTCGCAAAGGAAGATCGACGATTGATCACCTCGTCCAACTTGAAGCTGAGCTCCAATATACATTCCTTAATAAAGAAGAAGGCATCGGAGTGTTCTTTGACGCTGAGTCAGCCTATGACCGAGTTTGGAGGTATGGAATCTTACAAAAGCTGCAAGAAATGGGCTTCAAAGGCTCCCTCCCGACCTTTGTGAAAAACTTTTTGACAGATCGAAAATTCCAGGTCCGCATTGGGAACGTGACATCCCGAATTTATGAGCAGCTGAATGGAGTGCCACAAGGCTGCGTCTTGAGCACTACATTATTTGCCCTCGCCACAACAGGTTTCTCCCAGATTTTACCGAGGAACGTTAAAATATTTCAGTATGTAGACGACCTCGCCATATTTTGCCGAGATAGAGACATTACACTAATAAAACAAAAAATTCAGGAGGCGATCCATAGAATTTCAAGAACGGCCAAATCAACAGGTATGAAATTCTCCCCCGAAAAAACGAAATGTGTTCATTTCTCCAGGAAAAGGAACTCCCAAGATTCCCCCCCATTCACTCTGAACAATAATATCATACCCTATGCGGAAAGTTGCAGATTTCTGGGACTCGTTTTTGATAGACGACTAACCTGGAAACCCCATATTGAAAATTTACGCAAAAAATGCTCTAAAAAACTAAATTTATTAAAGGTTCTTGGCGGAACAAAATGGGGTTCTGATAGAACCACAATGCTGAGAGTCTATAATACGGTTATATGTGCGAAAATAGATTATGGGTCATTTATATATGCCTCCGCCAAAACAACAACTCTTTTACGTCTGGATGCTATTCATCATGCTGGAATAAGGTCTGCAACAGGCGCCTTCTGTACCAGCCCTGTGTTATCACTCTGTGCCGATGCAGGAATCCCCCCTCTCCTATTTAGGGGACAAAAACTAGCTTTAGGATTTGCGTCTAGAATATACTTCAATTACACGAATCCTGCTTATCAATACTTATATACACCAAAATACTCCCGTAAATTTAATGAAAACAATTCCGCTACAAAACCACTGTCCTACAGGATATCTGCTGCTTTAGATGCAATTAGACAAACCAAACCAGAAAACATATCTACACATATACCCCCTTGGAGGAGGGCCAGGCCAAAGTACAACGTCTCACTGTCCAGGCTGAAGAAAGATGAAACACCCGCGTCTTGGTACCAAAATAAATTTGACGAAATATTGCGTGATCTGAGAGAATACGAGCTCATTTACACAGACGGATCTAAGAACGATCATGCAACTAGATATGCTGTAGTCACATCAAATGCCACGTACAAATTTAGACTTCACAAAGACTCTAATATATATACTGCTGAGTTATTCGCTATCTCTGCCGGTCTGTACAAATGCATGACGACCTCAAAAGCTAATATTGTCGTTGTGACGGACTCCCTGAGCGCACTGCAAGGAGTAGACGATATTTACTCCAACCACCCTGGGGTTAATTCAGTTCAAGAAAGAATAACGATGCTCGAAGAAATAGGAAAGTCAGTCCTGCTGCTCTGGGCCCCAGGCCATGTTGGGATCAGAGGAAACGAACTAGCTGATGAAGCCGCCAGATCTGCACTAACACTAGAACTGCCTATACACACAGTTCTTACGCCAAAAGACCTCATGTTACCCCTAAAGAAAACACTATCTGAAAACTGGCTGAATATGTGGAAGGAAAGCCCCCCAAGCAAATTAAGAGCTATAAAAAATACAGTGAAACAATGGCACTCGTCCATAAGACAGAACAGAAGGGAAGAGGTTGTAGTTGCCAGACTCCGTATTGGACATTGTAGATTAACACATGGCTATTTAATTTCAAAGGATGAACAACCAAAATGTCAAAAATGTCAGAAACCACTTACAGTTACTCACATACTTATAGATTGCCCTGCACTTAACCGTTTACGCCAGAAATTTAACTTGCCAACAACAATAGACGCATTGCTAGGAAATACGGTCACAAATATAAATAACTTAATTGAATACTTAAAAGAAATTGGATATTACAATAAAATCTAAATTTAACTTGCTATTTATCATTAGTGCTGTAATTATATAATAATAATGATATCAAACACATGTTATCCTGATGAATAATATGTTGTCCTCTAAAATAATAACTTTCAAAGAGTAATGTGCGTCACCCGCGTGGGTCCGCCGGGTCCGTTGTGGTGCGTCTGGTCAGCGTTGTGGGGACTCGGATGCCGGCCTGGAGGGTGTGGATGGCCTGGTCCAACCATGCACACCCTCAGCCCCAGGCCTGGCCGCCAGATCTTCGTGGACCGTCAGAGGTACAGATGGCAAACCTGGTCCCTGCAGCGCGGCTAGTGGTGCCGCGGCGGGCTCGGGGTCTGGCGTGGGGACGCACTTACTCCTTACCGACCTATAGATCCCTTATTTTGGTTAAAATTAATTGGGGGGAAAAAAAAATAAAAAAAATAAAAAATAAAATAAATAAAAAATTAAAAAAAAAAAAAAATTCCAGGCGCTGATAACCTAGACGCTAAGCGCCTTTAAAAAAAAAAAAAAAAAAAGCTGCCACGATCTACAACCTCGGAGAACCTACATGGTCGACGCCTCAAGCCGAGGCTGTATCAATACAAACTACCTCTATCTTCAGCTGCCACGATCTACAACCTTGGAGAACCTACATGGTCGACGCCTCAAGCCGAGGCTGTATCAATACAAACTACCTCTATCTTCAGCTGCCACGATCTACAACCTTGGAGTACCTACATCCCGACGCCTCAAGCCGAGGCTGTATCAATACAAACTACCTCTATCTTCAGCTGCCACGATCTACAACCTTGGAGTACCTACATCCCGACGCCTCAAGCCGAGGCTGTATCAATACAAACTACCTCTATCTTCAGCTGCCACAATCTACAACCTTGGAGTGCCTACAGCCCGACGCCTCAAGCCGAGGCTGTATCAATACAAATTACCTCTATCTTCAGCTGCCACGATCTACAACCTTGGAGTACCTACATGGTCGACGCCTCAAGCCGAGGCTGTATCAAGACAAACTACCTCTATCTTCAGCTGCCACGATCTACAACATTGGAGAACCTACATGGTCGACGCCTCAAGCCGAGGCTGTATCAAGACAAACTACCTCTATCTTCAGCTGCCACGATCTACAACCTTGGAGTACCTACAGCCCGACGCCTCAAGCCGAGGCTGTATCAAGACAAACTACCTCTTTCTTCAGCTGCCACGATCTACAACCTTGGAGTGCCTACAGCCCGACGCCTCAAGCCGAGGCTGTATCAATACAAACTACCTCTATCTTCAGCTGCCACGATCTACAACCTTGGAGTACCTACAGCCCGACGCCTCAAGCCGAGGCTGTATCAATACAAACTAACTCTATCTTCAGCTGCCACGATCTACAACCTTGGAGGGTCTACAGCCCGACGCCTCAAGCCGAGGCTGTATCAATACAAATTACCTCTATCTTCAGCTGCCACGATCTACAACCTTGGAGTACCTACAGCCCGACGCCTCAAGCCGAGGCTGTATCAAGACAAACTACCTCTATCTTCAGCTGCCACGATCTACAACCTTGGATAACCTACATGGTCGACGCCTCAAGCCGAGGCTGTATCAAGACAAACTACCTCTATCTTCAGCTGCCACGATCTACAACCTCGGAGAACCTACATGGTCGACGCCTCAAGCCGAGGCTGTATTAAGACAAACTACCTCTATCTTCTGCTGCCACGATCTACAACCTTGGAGAACCTACAGCCCGACGCCTCAAGCCGAGGCTGTATCAAGACAAACTACCTCTATCTTCAGCTGCCACGATCTACAACCTTGGAGAACCTACATGGTCGACGCCTCAAGCCGAGGCTGTATTAAGACAAACTACCTCTATCTTCAGCTGCCACGATCTACAACCTTGGAGAACCTACATGGTCGACGCCTCAAGCCGAGGCTGTATCAAGACAAACTACCTCTATCTTCAGCTGCCACGATCTACAACCTTGGAGAACCTTCATGGTCGACGCCTCAAGCCGAGGTTGTATCAAGACAAACTACCTCTATCTTCACCTGCCACAATCTACCACCTTGGAGTACCTACAGCCCGACGCCTCAAGCCGAGGCTGTATCAAGACAAACTACCTCTATCTTCAGCTGCCACGATCTACAACCTTGGAGAACCTACATTGTCGACGCCTCAAGCCGAGGCTGTATCAAGACAAACTACCTCTATCTTCAGCTGCCACAATCTACCACCTTGGAGTACCTACAGCCCGACGCCTCAAGCCGAGGCTGTATCAAGACAAACTACCTCTATCTTCAGTTGCCACGATCTACAACCTTGGAGAACCTACAGCCCGACGCCTCAAGCCGAGGCTGTATCAAGACAAACTACCTCTATCTTCAGCTGCCACGATCTACAACCTTGGAGTACCTACAGCCCGACGCCTCAAGCCGAGGCTGTATCAAGACAAACTACCTCTATATTCAGCTGCCACGATCTACAACCTTGGAGTACCTACAGCCCGACGCCTCAAGCCGAGGCTGTATCAAGACAAACTACCTCTTTCTTCAGCTGCCACGATCTACAACCTTGGAGAACCTACAGCCCGACGCCTCAAGCCGAGGCTGTATCAAGACAAACTACCTCTATCTTCAGCTGCCACGATCTACAACCTTGGAGTACCTACAGCCCGACGCCTCAAGCCGAGGCTGTATCAAGACAAACTACCTCTATATTCAGCTGCCACGATCTACAACCTTGGAGAACCTACATGGTCGACGCCTCAAGCCGAGGCTGTATCAAGACAAACTACCTCTATCTTCAGCTGCCACGATCTACAACCTTGGAGAACCTACATGGTCGACGCCTCAAGCCGAGGCTGTATTAAGACAAACTACCTCTATCTTCAGCTGCCACGATCTACAACCTTGGAGAACCTACATGGTCGACGCCTCAAGCCGAGGTTGTATCAAGACAAACTACCTCTATCTTCAGCTGCCACGATCTACAACCTTGGAGAACCTACAGCCCGACGCCTCAAGCCGAGGCTGTATCAAGACAAACTACCTCTATCTTCAGCTGCCACGATCTACAACCTTGGAGTACCTACAGCCCGACGCCTCAAGCGGAGGCTGTATCAATACAAACTACCTCTATCTTCAGCTGCCACGATCTACAACCTTGGAGTACCTACAGCCCGACGCCTCAAGCCGAGGCTGTATCAAGACAAACTACCTCTTTCTTCAGCTGCCACGATCTACAACCTTGGAGTGCCTACAGCCCGACGCCTCAAGCCGAGGCTGTATCAATACAAACTACCTCTATCTTCAGCTGCCACGATCTACAACCTTGGAGTACCTACAGCCCGACGCCTCTAGCCGAGGCTGTATCAATACAAACTACCTCTATCTTCAGCTGCCACGATCTACAACCTTGGAGTGCCTACAGCCCGACGCCTCAAGCCGAGGCTGTATCAATACAAATTACCTCTATCTTCAGCTGCCACGATCTACAACCTTGGAGTACCTACATGGTCGACGCCTCAAGCCGAGGCTGTATCAAGACAAACTACCTCTATCTTCAGCTGCCACGATCTACAACCTTGGAGTACCTACAGCCCGACGGCTCAAGCCGAGGCTGTATCAAGACAAACTACCTCTTTCTTCAGCTGCCACGATCTACAACCTTGGAGTGCCTACAGCCCGATGCCTCAAGCCGAGGCTGTATCAATACAAACTACCTCTATCTTCAGCTGCCACGATCTACAACCTTGGAGTACCTACAGCCCGACGCCTCAAGCCGAGGCTGTATCAATACAAACTACCTCTATCTTCAGCTGCCACGATCTACAACCTTGGAGAACCTACATGGTCGACGCCTCAAGCCGAGGCTGTATCAAGACATTTTATTTTAATGTAAAAAGCAATCTATTATTTTTTATTACTATTTTTTTTGTTTTGTTTGTTTGTTTTCTTTTTCTTTCAATTTGTGAAAAAAAACAATCTGTTTTGGTCCAAAATAAAATATTTTTCTTCTTGTACTACTTAATGGTACACGATATTTTTTGTTTCATTACCTGACGCGTAAACAAACAGAGCAGATGGTTTTCCAACACGGGAACAGGCAACATACAATTGACCATGCGAGAAACATGGGTTTTCTAGATTAATACCACACACACTTAATGACTGCCCTGGGATTTGTTTATAGTCAAACTGAGTTCATAGGTCCAATAGCAACACAGCTGCAGGCACTGTAATGAATTCACAGCAGCTCGATTCAAACTTGCACCATTATTAGTCGAATGTCGGGCTTCACGGGTCTGTCTTAACCAAATTCTTTCACGTTCATTGCGATCTTCACGTTCCTGGGCAGTACGATTAGATTGATAATTAATTTGATGCGTTGCATTTCGGGTTGTTCTGCCTAAATATGTCCGCCGCCTCATAGGAGGCATATTTAGTAAGTCCCAAACACACAACACTTTAGTAATTTTATAGAAATTTGTGGCTTTTAGATTTAGTAATATTATAGATGCACAACAAAGAGATGTTTACATTTCAAGTGACATTTTACCACAGACAATTTATATTTTACCATAGTCCATTTGTTTTTGAGTAATGTTACCATCGTATAAATATTGACAAATATTGACATTAATATTTATACGATACTAATGCCACTCAATTGTTTCACCTTCCCAGAACCCCTCCACTAACACTTTATGTTATGATATTAAAGTTCTAATTGACCTTTAAGTATTATTACAAATCTTTTGTATGGGAATATAGAAAAGTGGAGTCTTTTTTACTTCGTTAACGCTAATATAAGTTAATTTAAATTGCATTATAAACATGTGATTCTATTGTCACCCAGTGATTACTTGTTCTTATTTAGTTAATTTTTTTGCTTATTCACAAATACCCTAATATGTTAACTGTTAAAAATATTATAATTACGAACATATGCTTTTATTTAAAAATGAATTTGCGTTAACGAAGTGAAATAGACCCGAAAAGTGTTGTTTTTAGACTTTTTCAGACAATTTTTTTAATTTTTCTCTCCGTAAGAACCATCCTCGTACTTCAAGGAATATTATAAAAAAAGAATTAGCGAAATCGGTTTAGTTGTTCTCGAGATTTGCGCTTACCAACACATTTAGCGATTCATTTTTATATAATAGAAGATTATTTTATTACTATTACAATAGGGATAGGAACGAAAACTGGCTAAAATGACGCAGGTCCTGTGAATCAGGCTTTCTTATCTTTCAGCGTATGAGCTGCTAGTATATATTTTGTTGAATTTGGGTACCAATATTTAAGTTGTCCAGTGCTAATGACCGCAGCATTCGATGCACTGGGGAAAAAAATTAAGTTGTCCATTGATAAATTTAGTTATATCGCTCTAGTATTTCTAAAGTGACACAACTCAAAATAAAACTCAACTGAAAATGCGTAACTCTTGCCTATGATGGGAGAATAACATTAAGACAGGCAGTGCTCTCTGGTGTACAAGCTCTGACATAGTACATAGAGTTTTGATGGTTAATATGGAGATATTTACCAATGTATTTCATAGTCATAACTGAAAAACACCGATTTTTGAGTTGCGTCACTTTATAAATACTAGTGGGATATTTTCAGTAAATGGGCCAAACTTCAATTCTTTCTTTGTTGACCGAATACGCGACCCCTCATTAATTTCTTTATTAAATAATACCCCACACCGTAAAATTCAAAATCGATTTCATCTATTGTTCCTTGATGAGCGTGAAAGACGAGCAACCATTCGAACTAGAGATTCTATAGGTCTGAACTTTCTATCGGCTAACGATCGCTCTTTCAGACAATCCTCATCTTCAAAGGGAGTGTTTGCCGAACTCCGGAGCCCGTGTGCGATCCGTGACTCTGCAGCTATCTTCCTGATTATACCTCATTACGAGCCATTGAGCCCAGACCCGGGGTCTATGGGGACATGAAAGAGTACGCTAGCTGGAACAGAGAGTCGTTAAGACCCACATATGGGTTGTGCAGCTACCGCGCAAGGGGAGCAGTCTGCGCAGAGGTGGTCCGCGCAATTAGCCCTGCGCTGCAAATGCGGCCTAATAACGCTATTAACTGCACCTAGGCTGAAACTGCAGCATAAGTACTCCTCTGCAAACCAACGAAGCCCTAGAATACTTCGGAATATTCCATCTTGCAAAATGTCTTCTTGTCTAACTTGGATTTCACTGGGTTCACAAAGCGTACTTGTCTCCCGCATGATCAGTCTTTATCATATAAATAATTTAATACTTTTACATAGTCATGTCGTAACTATTCTTTATTTATTATTATTTTATTTTATGATGTTCCCAATCTTGTGTGAATCGCTTAGAATTACACTTCTGCCGTTAACTGCTTCCGTAAGAGATTATTTTTTGCACCATGACAGTCAAGTTAAAAACTAATAGAAGTATTTAAATAATTATCAATAACATCAAATGAAAGCGTTGAAAAACGACAAAATATAAAATAAATGAAATGAGTTAATAAAATAAAATGAATATCAAAATTAAAAAAGTAATACGAAAGCAATATAATAAGAAATAACTAAAAAACATTCCAAACATAGAAAATATGAAATAAAATTAAATATTAAATACATTAACTGTCAAAATATTTAATTTTGAAATAAAAGAAGTTGATGATGTTCTTATGTTTCAACTTCAATTTTAGTTATCTATATTATTAAATACCATAATTCCTTGAGGATGATGCAAAACTTATATATAAAACACACAATTATCTTCAAATAAGGTTCTCAAGTAATTTTTTGGTGGGATTATCTGAGGCGGAGAAATTAATGGAAACAGTTTTGGTTGTTTGTAATAGAGAATGTCGAGCGAAAGTCGAAGAGAGTAACATCGCCTACCGTAATCTTTCTCTGCAGAATTCTACCTAAAATCACCTTTTTTTTAGAGGAATTCGTTGTATTATCTTCTCGAAATTCCCCAGAAGATTAATTACTGTTAATTTACGTTTTTATGTTTTGACATATATGTTAATATGCAATTAAATGTTTATTTGAAGGGGTCGGGGCAAAATAATGCTGAGCATAATTTTTAACAAAACATAACTATAGCTTCTATATGTTGGATATTATGTGGACTATCAGTTGAAATAATTAGGGGCAACAAGAAGTAGCTTACAGAGCTTTTAGTCATATTTTAGAAGCATTTGCATCATAGACTGATAATATATGTTAGATATTATATGATAGTCCCACATAATATCCAACATACAGCAGCTACTGTTAAGGTTTGTTAAAAATGTTGCTTGGCACTATTTTGCCCCGACCCCTCCAAATATAATTTCGATATTATGGCTGCTGTCTGTAAGTTAGTCATTTCCCTTGGTATGTTTCTGGGGTCTTTCTTACAACAGACCCGTCAGTGATTTTCTAGTAACTGTTACTGTTGCTAGGTACCTACACAACCTAATCGAACATATGTTATTGCATAAATATAACATATGTTTCTAATCTTTTTTTTTTTTTTTATTTGTCACCTAGTAGTAGTAACTACATAAAATCACTGCCGGGGCTGTTCTAAAAAACATCCTATATCTGTTACTTATAAGATGACAGTTTGTTCTTTGTTTAAGTATCATAGTAGTAGTAACTACATAAAATCACTGCCGGGGCTCTTCTAAAAAACATCCTATATCTATTACATACAAAATGACAGTTCGTTGTACGATGGACAGTACGTTCTTTGTTTGTATCTTAGAAGAAAATGCCCTACTTAGATTTATTGTTTTCATATTTTGGAGATCTTCGGCATCGGTTGGAGTACCCTGTGCGAGCACTTTCGGCATCGGTTGGAGTACCCTGTGCGTGCACTTTCGGCATCGGTTGGAGTACCCTGTGCGTGCACTTTCGGCATCGGTTGGAGTACCCTGTGCGAGCACTTTCGGCATCGGTTGGAGTACCCTGTGCGTGCACTTTCGGCATCGGTTGGAGTACCCTGTGCGTGCACTTTCGGCATCGGTTGGAGTACCCTGAGCGAGCACTTTCGGCATCGGTTGGAGTACCCTGTGCGAGCACTTTCGGCATCGGTTGGAGTACCCTGTGCGAGCACTTTCGGCATCCGTTGGAGTACCCTGTGCGTGCACTTTCGGCATCGGTTGGAGTACCCTGAGCGAGCACTTTCGGCATCGGTTGGAGTACCCTGTGCGTGCACTTTCGGCATCGGTTGGAGTACCCTGTGCGTGCACTTTCGGCATCGGTTGGAGTACCCTGTGCGTGCACTTTCGGCATCGGTTGGAGCACCCTGTGCGAGCACTTTCGGCATCGGTTGGAGTACCCTGTGCGAGCACTTTCGGCATCGGTTGGAGTACCCTGTGCGAGCACTTTCGGCATCGGTTGGAGTACCCTGTGCGTGCACTTTCGGCATCGGTTGGAGTACCCTGTGCGAGCACTTTCGGCATCGGTTGGAGTACCCTGAGCGAGCACTTTCGGCATCGGTTGGAGTACCCTGTGCGTGCACTTTCGGCATCGGTTGGAGTACCCTGTGCGTGCACTTTCGGCATCGGTTGGAGTACCCTGTGCGAGCACTTTCGGCATCGGTTGGAGTACCCTGTGCGAGCACTTTCGGCATCGGTTGGAGTACCCTGTGCGAGCACTTTCGGCATCGGTTGGAGTACCCTGTGCGAGCACTTTCGGCATCGGTTGGAGTACCCTGTGCGAGCACTTTCGGCATCGGTTGGAGTACCCTGTGCGTGCACTTTCGGCATCGGTTGGAGTACCCAGTGCGAGCACTTTCGGCATCGGTTGGAGTACCCTGTGCGAGCACTTTCGGCATCGGTTGGAGTACCATGTGCGTGCACTTTCGGCATCGGTTGGAGTACCCTGTGCGTGCACTTTCGGCATCGGTTGGAGTACCCTGTGCGTGCACTTTCGGCATCGGTTGGAGTACCCTGTGCGTGCACTTTCGGCATCGGTTGGAGCACCCTGTGCGAGCACTTTCGGCATCGGTTGGAGTACCCTGTGCGAGCACTTTCGGCATCGGTTGGAGTACCCTGTGCGAGCACTTTCGGCATCGGTTGGAGTACCCTGTGCGTGCACTTTCGGCATCGGTTGGAGTACCCTGTGCGAGCACTTTCGGCATCGGTTGGAGTACCCTGTGCGTGCACTTTCGGCATCGGTTGGAGCACCCTGTGCGAGCACTTTCGGCATCGGTTGGAGTACCCTGTGCGAGCACTTTCGGCATCGGTTGGAGTACCCTGTGCGAGCACTTTCGGCATCGGTTGGAGTACCCTGTGCGTGCACTTTCGGCATCGGTTGGAGTACCCTGTGCGAGCACTTTCGGCATCGGTTGGAGTACCCTGTGCGAGCACTTTCGGCATCGGTTGGAGTACCCTGTGCGAGCACTTTCGGCATCGGTTGGAGTACCCTGTGCGTGCACTTTCGGCATCGGTTGGAGTACCCTGTGCGAGCACTTTCGGCATCGGTTGGAGTACCCTGTGCGAGCACTTTCGGCATCGGTTGGAGTACCCTGTGCGTGCACTTTCGGCATCGGTTGGAGTACCCTGTGCGTGCACTTTCGGCATCGGTTGGAGTACCCTGTGCGAGCACTTTCGGCATCGGTTGGAGTACCCTGTGCGAGCACTTTCGGCATCGGTTGGAGTAACCTGTGCGTGCACTTTCGGCATCGGTTGGAGTACCCTGTGCGTGCACTTTCGGCATCGGTTGGAGTACCCTGTGCGTGCACTTTCGGCATCGGTTGGAGCACCCTGTGCGAGCACTTTCGGCATCGGTTGGAGTACCCTGTGCGAGCACTTTCGGCATCGGTTGGAGCACCCTGTGCGAGCACTTTCGGCATCGGTTGGAGTACCCTGTGCGTGCACTTTCGGCATCGGTTGGAGTACCCTGTGCGAGCACTTTCGGCATCGGTTGGAGTACCCTGTGCGTGCACTTTCGGCATCGGTTGGAGTACCCTGAGCGAGCACTTTCGGCATCGGTTGGAGTACCCTGTGCGTGCACTTTCGGCATCGGTTGGAGTACCCTGTGCGTGCACTTTCGGCATCGGTTGGAGTACCCTGTGCGAGCACTTTCGGCATCGGTTGGAGTACCCTGTGCGAGCACTTTCGGCATCGGTTGGAGTACCCTGTGCGTGCACTTTCGGCATCGGTTGGAGTACCCTGTGCGAGCACTTTCGGCATCGGTTGGAGTACCCTGTGCGAGCACTTTCGGCATCGGTTGGAGTACCCTGTGCGTGCACTTTCGGCATCGGTTGGAGTACCCTGTGCGTGCACTTTCGGCATCGGTTGGAGTACCCTGTGCGTGCACTTTCGGCATCGGTTGGAGTACCCAGTGCGAGCACTTTCGGCATCGGTTGGAGTACCCTGTGCGAGCACTTTCGGCATCGGTTGGAGTACCATGTGCGTGCACTTTCGGCATCGGTTGGAGTACCCTGTGCGTGCACTTTCGATATAAACGCGTAATTTTCTAGCAACGTTTTCGGTAATACCGAGTCTAGTTTGTGGAGTATATATCCTTAAGAACGTGCATGTAATTTTAAAGGGTAAGAGTTTGCATGTAATGTATTTGTAAGCCGTTGTACTGTTATGCCGCAGGTTTATGTACTTTGTTTGCTCCAGTTTTAATGTAGGTAGGCCATTTTGAATCTGCTAGGTCAGTTGCTTGCCTTATCCCGCTAATTATATTAAATAAGAAACCTGTATCGGATTCATTAAGAAAATCTACCCGATTCTTTTTGATGATTTGCTTAATGAACAGCTGTTCTAGTTTTATGATAAATTTGGACCTGTTGAATATTAGAGCACAATTAATAATTTGTCGATAAGAACAATACTTTGTCTAGATAAGTCCTGATTCCCTTACTTGGTTATCGGTCGCCACGATTCTCTTTCTCTCCTCCTGGTGTCTTTCAAGAGTTCCTTGTCGTACACCAGCCGGGTTATCGGTAGATCCTCATTCATGAGAGCTCTAGCGCACATCACGACACTGCACCGCCGATTAGCATGCTCGTTAGATTTTAACGAATGGAGACTATCGCCCACCGGTGGAGATAGCAATCTCATCGCGACCCGAGTCGATAATATCGGGTCTGGACGGAGGCCAATGCTGCGCGATGTAGTAACGAGATGCACCAGCGATCTCTATCTGGGCCTGACAACATCTTGAAGTCGGAGGGTGTTTACCACTCGGAATCGAACTCTGGATTCCATTAATCAATGCTTTAAGTGAGGGAATGCCCACCTAATGTATGTAGCTTAGACATTTCTAAATTTAGGTGGCTGTGTAAGATATAAACTCAAATGCTCCTACAGCACGTTGAATGCCGCTTGCATCCCGGGTTCACCTCTGGTAATACAGGAGCCATTAGAGCATACTCTTTGTCAACTGTATTACAGAAAAAAAGAGTAGAGCTAACTAAAAAGGTAGAACATGAAAGTCATAATATGAACAAAACCTGGGAATAAAGAACTATTCCCTTTTAAGTGAGAAAGTAGTTTCATCCAGACTTTGTATGGGGACTCTACTTACTCATTATTATTTTAGCGCGGTTCCTCCCTCCTCCATAGGGAGAACCCGCTTATGAGTTTGGCCTCACGACGCAATCCGCAAAGTGCCGACTCAAATTTGTCTATATATATATATATATATATATATATATATATATATATATATATATATATAAATATATATATACATATATATATATACATATATATATATATATATATATATACGCTTGTCTGTTTGAAAATATAGGTGGTTCAAATTTGTCTATATATATATGCTTGTCTGTTCGCTCTCTGGCAAGCTCAAAAATGGTCCGATTTTGATGAAATTTGGTACAAAATTCTGTGTTCTAATTTGAAAGGTCAAGTTCGTTAACCAGCAGAATCCGCATACTGGAAAACGGTGTTTGGGGCGAAATTCACGCAAACAAATCGTAACACTTAGTTTTTTTAGTTCACATGCTTGCAGGTACTTGTTTTTTAGGTTTCCTAACATAGGAAAACGAATGAAACCATTTTTAAGGCGATATCTGTAACCGTAAGGAGTTACAGCACTAGTCGAAGAGTAAGTACGTTTTCAGTACATAATTGTATTGACTTATACAGCCTTCCTCAAGAATGAGGATTAAGAATTATCCGCTTCTGTGTAAGTTGGCTACTGTCAGTTTCCTGTGATTTGTGATGCTAATCTATTCCATTTCTTCGAGATGTACGGAACCGCGCTAAGATGACGCAGTTCCTGCGAGTCGGACTTTTTATTTATTGATAAGGTGTTTGCTACTACGGCAATTTCATAATATTACCTGTAGTATGGTCTAATGAACCAGCATTGTGATAAAAAATTTAATTCAGTTATTCCCAGAGCTTTGGAAATGTCTGCAAAATGCCTGAAAACCATTGGTTATTCAGCAGATTTCTTCAAATGAGATTCTACAGTTTATTTTTAGGCAAGAGACCTATTTTATTTATGGACTGGCTTCTGTACCTCAAGAATTCGTTAATGTCATGTGGATTTTTTCTCAGTTTTACGGAGATATGAACAAAATAAGGTTATGGGGGGTTTGCAAGGGTTTATACATCTAAGGAATGTCCTTCTTTTCCTGCATCTGGAATCTGTCGTCCTCATTTTATATAAGACCTTAATTAATTTATGGGTGACAACAATCAACAATATTTGAAGTTTCATTTATTAAAATCATTTTTGGGTAAGAGCAATTCACTATTGGCAACCAGAATTGAATTGATAAGAAAACTCTTAACACCAATGATATAGGAAATATTAAGACCCCTTGCCAACGGCCATAGCCACGTTGAATGCACCGGTTCCCGTAGATCACCGAAGTTAAGCAACGTCGGGCGTGGCCAGTACCTGAATGGGTGACCGACCACGTGCTGTTGGCATTATAGAAAAGGGCGGCAACCTGTAGACAGCCCGGCGTTAATAGCCCTAATGTTGATACGCCGCTAAACACACACAAAAAAAAAATTAAGAGCCCTTGGGTCTCCTCGTGGTCCAGTGGCGAATGCCATGGATTCTCATGCGGGAGATGGAGGGTTCAAGTCCAACCTTCAGGAGGTTGAGTTTTTTTTATTTCAGGCCCTGTTAAAGATATTTACTTCTGCAGCATGGCTGTTTAAGACGGATGGCAACCTGTAGTTAGCTCGGTGCTGATGTCCTCATGTAGAAGTAAGTAAGAGGCGTTCTCTGGAGCGAGGTGGAGAGCAGGAGCGTTGTAGAGTGGAAGATACTGGCCCGGATACGACTGCTTGGAGTATTCTTCATGCGAGTATAATCACTCATGCCTTAAAAAAATAAAACATCAATTCTGAAGGCACCCTGTAGTATGAAGTCTGATGAAACAGTAGTTCGCATGGCGGCCGTCCTTGGAAGGAGAGGATCCGGCGAGTTTTATGCAAATCAAGGACCTTGAAGGGGATCTGGATGGCGTCGTGATCGCTCTGAGATCAGCATCTTACTGATATCACCACGGAAGAGGTCCAACACTATGGCCTTCTCTCCTTCTGGTCGGCTAACATCAAAGTTTAAAAGAAAGAACTCACTTATGGAAAACTAGAGATCTGTTCATGGGAGTGACGAAACTCACTCATGAACATACCAAAAACCAAAAAAAATCTCGAGTTCCTTATAGAAAATATTAGAAACTCATTAAAACGTTTGACAAAGACGTTCATAATTATTGTAAATGGGTCAAAGCACAAGCGGGCTCAGTAGGCAATGAAATAGTTGCAGGCTAAAAGTCACGATATCTAATAAAATAATACAATTTTTTTAGTTGAAGAAGGATGGCAAAAAGCATGCCTAAACATTCCAAAAATAGATTTTTCAGAAAATCTGACATTTTTACTTACAAGGGAACATCCCCAAGTCTCCGGAGCCGATTTTTATGAAACATTGTATGTTTATTAAACTCGTGAAAACAATCGATACATATTTATATATATATATATATATATATACATATATATATATATATTTATATGTATATATATATATATATATATATATATATATATATATATATATAAACATCAGTCCCGTAACAGGCCACGAGGGCCCTGAAGGGCAGATACTGTAGAGGTATCTGATTCTTGACCATACGGCCCACTAGGGAGATAGTGTGGTCAGTACAATGCTCCAGCCGCCTGATTTTCCCCTTGCCGCTTCGACTGCTAGAGTCATTAGCACCAAGGTACCCATTATTTTTTTTTATTTATTTTTTTGTTTTACGGTGCATCTACTGCTATGGTCATTAGCACCGGTACCCATTATTAAATTAATTAAAGGCTGGGTTGGCCTAGGGACGGTCAGGGAGGCCGAATTCAACCTATGAACAAAGACACTAGAAGAAAAAATCTTTAGTGCTTGCTCGGGATTTGAACTCAGGTCCTCCAGCATATGAGTCCAGTGCTCTACCACTGAGCTAACCTCGCCCCCATATATATATATATATATATATATATATATATATATATATATATATATATATATTGGCCCAATCGCAGGTTTAAGGGGTAAAACCACCCCTCCAAAATAACACCTCAAATATTCTAACTTTTAAACTATCGTAGAGAGACTATCGTTCTAAGGGGAAAATGTATGATATTTTACATCCAAAACAAATATATAAATAAATTGTTTAAATAATAATTTATTTATAACAAAAACATTTTTCCGTCTTTTTAGCTCGGTTACGCCCTATCTCCATAGGGAGAACCCGCTTATGAGGTTGACCTCATGACGCAATCCGGAGGTGCCGACTAGAAATTTTCACGTTTCAGACCCTATAGATCACGAAAATATAGGTGGCCCAAATTTGTATATGTATATATATATATATATATATATATATATATATATATATATATATATTTATATATATATATATATATATATATGCTTGTCTGTTCGCGGTCTAGCAAGGTCAAAAATGGTCCGATTTTAACGAAATTTGGTACAAAAATCTGTCGTCTAATTTGAAAGGTCAAGTTCGTTTACCAGCAGAATCCGCCCACTAGAAGATAGTGTTTGGGGCAAAATTCGCGCAACGTTTTTGAGTTCATATGCTTGCAGGTACTTGTTTTATTGGTTTCTTAACATAAGAAAACGAATGAAACCATTTTTAAGGCCATATCTGTAACCGTTCCTGAGAAAAGTGGAATCAATGTTTTTGTAAGTCATTATATTTTTCTGAGTACTTAGAATCGCAGGATTCAATTGAAATATTTTCTACAACTTGGAAATTAATCCCAACTAAGATGTTTAAATTTTGGTTATATTTGGAGTTAAGGAAGTATGGAAAAAAAATTATTTTATTAATAGACATGAAAAGTTTTCAGATCTTCATACATTTTTCGTAAATATCTCGATTACGGTTGGGAAATCGGGGTAAGTGGAAGGTGACCATTGGAATGCTTACTAAATTCTCTACAAAAAAGGTCCTGAAGCAATATTCGATGGGGCAACGTCAATCAGAGATATAAGCGCTTAAAACGTAAAAAGTGTTTGTTTTGTTGTTTTGAAAGGGTTTTTCTCTTTCTTCATCTCACTTTTTAATTGGCTTTTTCTTGTTTTAAATTGCATTTATCAGTAAAATTAGTATTGTAGTAAAATAAGCTAAGAAACGGTGAAAGGTATTGTTAATAAGTTTGGAGTGGCTGTGGTAATCAAGATGGCTGTGGCTGATCATGATGACGTAATTTGTTTTGAATTTTCCTATCTATATAACCTTCCTCATAGCCTCTAACTGTAGTTATCGTTATTTCTTATTTTATAGAAAGATTTAACCCACGACAGAATGGAATTTTATTCGCCATGAAGCACATATTTACAGTTGATTATAACAATAAAACGAATTTGCTAGTAAAACAAGATACTTAAAATGACAACGAATTTTTTGAGGTCACATGCTTGCAGGTACTTGTTTTATAGGTTTCTTAACATAGGAAAACGAATGAAACCATTTTTAAGGCGATATCTGTAACCGTAAGGAGTTACAGCAGTAGTCGAAGAGTGCTTATGTACGTTTTCAACGTACAATTATGTACGTTTTCAGTACATAATTGTATTGACTTATTCAGCCTTCCTCAAGAATGAGGATTAAGAATTATCCGCCTCTGTGTAAGTTGGCTACTGTCAGTTTCCCTTGATTTGTGATACTAATCTATTCCATTTCTTCGAGATGTACGGCACCGCGCTAAGATGTCGCAGTTCCTGCGAGTCGGACTTTTTTTACTTGATGTCAACATTTTCATTATGAAACAAAAGAATAGGACTAGTTTGGTGAATTCAAGGATGTATGATATTTTTACTTTTCATCTCGAAATTCGGCGGTGCGAATAGTGTGGTGCGGTACATGACGAGCAAGAAAGATATTATTAGGTTTTGTTATAAATAAATTATTATTTGAACAATTTGTTTACTTATTTGTTTTGTATATAAAATACCGTACAATTTTTGCTTATAAAATTTTTCTCTACCTACGTCAGTTTAAAAGTTACACTGTTTCAGCTGTAATTTGGAAGTGTGGTTTCACTCCTTAAACATGCGATTGGGCCGATATAAAAAAGAAAAATAAGCATCGATTATTTAATTAAACATACATAGTTCCTTAAAAGTTGGCTCCGGACACAGATTTTCCCTTGTTAGCCGATTCCTAACCATTCCTTGACATCTTAAAAATAATATATGTTTATAATCATTTTAACTGTATCTATTTAAGTTAATCTAATATCCAGAAACACAATAACAATATCCAGAAACACAATAAGAATATCCAGAAACACAATAAGAATATCCAGAAACACAATAACAATATCCAGAAACACAATAAGAATATCCAGAAACACAATAAGAATATCCAGAAACACAATAAGAATATCCAGAAACACAATAACAATATCCAGAAACACAATAAGAATATCCAGAAACACAATAACAATATCCAGAAACACAATAAGAATATCCAGAAACACAATAAGAATATCCAGAAACACAATACCAATATCCAGAAACACAATAAGAATATCCAGAAACACAATAAGAATATCCAGAAACACAATAACAATATCCAGAAACACAATAAGAATATCCAGAAACACAATAAGAATATCCAGAAACACAATAACAATATCCAGAAACACAATAAGAATATCCAGAAACACAATAACAATATCCAGAAACACAATAACAATATCCAGAAACACAATAAGAATATCCAGAAACACAATAAGAATATCCAGAAACACAATAAGAATATCCAGAAACACAATAAGAATATCCAGAAACACAATAAGAATATCCAGAAACACAATAAGAATATCCAGAAACACAATAACAATATCCAGAAACACAATAACAATATCCAGAAACACAATAAGAATATCCAGAAACACAATAAGAATATCCAGAAACACAATAACAATATCCAGAAACACAATAAGAATATCCAGAAACACAATAAGAATATCCAGAAACACAATAAGAATATCCAGAAACACAATAAGAATATCCAGAAACACAATAAGAATATCCAGAAACACAATAAGAATATCCAGAAACACAATAACAATATCCAGAAACACAATAAGAATATCCAGAAACACAATAAGAATATCCAGAAACACAATAAGAATATCCAGAAATACAATAAGAATATCCAGAAACACAATAAGAATATCCAGAAACACAATAAGAATATCCAGAAACACAATAAGAATATCCAGAAACACAATAAGAATATCCAGAAACACAATAAGAATATCCAGAAACACAATAAGAATATCCAGAAACACAATAAGAATATCCAGAAACACAATAAGAATATCCAGAAACACAATAACAATATCCAGAAACACAATAAGAATATCCAGAAACACAATAAGAATATCCAGAAACACAATAAGAATATCCAGAAACACAATAAGAATATCCAGAAACACAATAAGAATATCCAGAAACACAATAACAATATCCAGAAACACAATAAGAATATCCAGAAACACAATAAGAATATCCAGAAACACAATAACAATATCCAGAAACACAATAAGAATATCCAGAAACACAATAAGAATATCCAGAAACACAATAACAATATCCAGAAACACAATAAGAATATCCAGAAACACAATAAGAATATCCAGAAACACAATAACAATATCCAGAAACACAATAACAATATCCAGAAACACAATAACAATATCCAGAAACACAATAAGAATATCCAGAAACACAATAAGAATATCCAGAAACACAATAAGAATATCCAGAAACACAATAAGAATATCCAGAAACACAATAAGAATATCCAGAAACACAATAAGAATATCCAGAAACACAATAAGAATATCCAGAAACACAATAAGAATATCCAGAAACACAATAAGAATATCCAGAAACACAATAAGAATATCCAGAAACACAATAAGAATATCCAGAAACACAATAAGAATATCCAGAAACACAATAAGAATATCCAGAAACACAATAACAATATCCAGAAACACAATAACAATATCCAGAAACACAATAAGAATATCCAGAAACACAATAAGAATATCCAGAAACACAATAAGAATATCCAGAAACACAATAAGAATATCCAGAAACACAATAAGAATATCCAGAAACACAATAAGAATATCCAGAAACACAATAAGAATATCCAGAAACACAATAAGAATATCCAGAAACACAATAAGAATATCCAGAAACACAATAAGAATATCCAGAAACACAATAAGAATATCCAGAAACACAATAAGAATATCCAGAAACACAATAAGAATATCCAGAAACACAATAAGAATATCCAGAAACACAATAAGAATATCCAGAAACACAATAAGAATATCCAGAAACACAATAAGAATATCCAGAAACACAATAAGAATATCCAGAAACACAATAAGAATATCCAGAAACACAATAAGAATATCCAGAAACACAATAAGAATATCCAGAAACACAATAAGAATATCCAGAAACACAATAAGAATATCCAGAAACACAATAAGAATATCCAGAAACACAATAAGAATATCCAGAAACACAATAACAATATCCAGAAACACAATAACAATATCCAGAAACACAATAAGAATATCGGTTGAATGAATTGTGAGATGATGATCGGTAATTGGTGTTTGACCAATCGGCGAAGAGAAAGCAGCCGTATGGGTTAGTACGCGTAGCTTTTATGGCCGCTGTAATAAAACCCAACCAGTAGCTTAATAATTCTTTAATACCTCCCAATAAAGCTGAGAATTTCCCCAAATCATATTTTACTTGTAAAGAAAAAAACGTTATGAATAAATATTTCCAATTCTTTTTTTTTTTTTTTTTAAATAGAAATGAAGCATATGGGAAAAGATACTTTCTGTTTATTCCCACGGAGAGGATCACCGTTTACTGTTAAAACCCATTCCGTATTATTCCGTTAGAGTAGATTGTCATAAATAAACATTGATAAATAATGCATCATAATAACAATTATTATTGAAATAATGAAGTCAGATTGGGCTATAAGTATCAAATTGCCGGAGCGAACTGTTGCCACATTAGGGTTGTTTGTGTGCTCGTGCAAAGCGATCAAAACACTGGTCGTTATTCTATCATTGGACCCTTATTGTGGAGTAGAGCAAGGCGTGGGATTGGGTTTTTATTATGCACGATATACACATAGGGCTCCTCACGACCTGGAAACCTGGGTTCGAGTCCTTAGATTCGTTACACCTCTCAATTATCCCTCATTTCGAGGCTAGCCTTCCTTCTAACTCACTCCGGTCATCACCTCCCGACTTGTGTTCCCTTTCTTTTCATTGCTTTACTTATAAACTAATGAGCCTTATTCGTTATTTTACATATTTCTGACACGGTAATTAGGTACACGTGTGACTCTCAGGTACTAAGTCATAACAAGATAAAAGTCCGTCATGCAGTGGCAGCATAGCTAAGCGCAAACCTCCGAAGGTGGATAGTGCACACTGCATTCCTGAATAATTTTCTTAAAATGACCTATATAAATAATTTGTAAAAAAATTGTCTGCACTCTGTGATGAACAACTTGCTCAGTCATTACTTTTTTAATTTATTTTCTTCCGGAGTGTTATATACGCGATGGACACTAATTAATAAATACATTTTTGTTAGTTGATCATGATAAATAATAAAAGCGTCCACAGGTAAAAAGATAAAATCCCACAATGAAATCAACGGAGGGACCGGATACAGCTTCCTTGTTCAGCGCTTCTAGTGGTTTTCCCGAGCCGGCTTAGTGGCTTAATTCAATTTGAACATCGAAGAATCATCGCACCCCAAACGCCTTGGCGCCAAATCGCAACATTCACGACTGCTCGGATATGCAGCAGCTCCCTACATAATGTTTAATTGGTCGCCAAGAATCATAGCTAACCTTACCCCAGGGTATCAACCCAACACTTAGAACTGCACAAGTACTCAATAACACCCGTCAAATCGTCATCAGGGTCACCAAAACCACAGCAAATCAACGCCACAGTGCCAAAAGGCAATGACCAAGACTGATCAGATATCCAGCAGCTCCCTAAAATCTTTGAATTGGTCGCCAGGAATCATAGCTAACCGTACTCCAGAATATCAACTCGAGCCCTGCACCCAATAAGTCCCCACATATCGTCCTCACGGAAACCAAGACTCCTTGCAAACCAGACATCACGGTGTCGATACTCCGGACTGCACATATATCCATTAACTTGTCATATATCATCGTCATGGACGCCAAGAATGATCCCAAACCAACCTCCACAGTGCCAAAACGCAACCTCCAGGACTAATCAGATATCCAGCAGCTCCCAAAATGTCATTGTCTTGGTCACCAAGAATCATAGCTAACCATACTCCAGAGTATCAGCTCAAGCCCCAGGACTGCATAAGTACCCAATAACTGCACACCAAGACTCCTTGCAAACCAATCCATACTGTGTCGACACTCAGACCCCGACTGCACGAATTCCCAGCTATGCCCCACATGACGCCAAGTCTCCTTGCAAACCAAACCCCACTGTGTCGACACTCAGCCCCACGACTGCACGAATTCCCAGCTATGCCCCACATGATGCCAAGACTCCTTGCAAACCAAACCCCACTGTGTCGACACTCAGCCCACGACTGCACGAATTCCCAGCTATGCCCCACATGACGCCAAGGCTCCTTGCAAACCAAACCCCACTGTGTCGACACTCAGCCCCCGACTGCACGAATTCCCAGCTATGCCCCACATGATGCCAAGACTCCTTGCAAACCAAACCCCACCGTGTCGACACTCAGCCACCCGACTGCACGAATTCCCAGCTATGCCCCACATGACGCCAAGTCTCCTTGCAAACCAAACCCCACTGTTTCGACACTCAGCCCCCGACTGCACGAATTCCCAGCTATGCCCCACATGATGCCAAGACACCTTGCAAACCAAACCCCACCGTGTCGACACTCACCCCCCCGACTGCACGAATTCCCAGCTATGCCCCACATGATGCCAAGACTCCTTGCAAACCAAACCCCACTGTGTCGACACTCAGCCCCCGACTGCACGACTTCCCAGCTATGCCCCACATGATGCCAAGACTCCTTGCAAACCAAACCCCACCGTGTCGACACTCACCCCCCCGACTGCACGAATTCCCAGCTATGCCCCACATGACGCCGCCTAGAATGCTTGCCCTTTAGCCTCTATTAGTATAATGCAAGATGATTGATGTTCCCAAGATGGCTAACTCGGGACTGCCCATCCCTCAACATAATTACAGTCATTTCACTACCATCTTTAATCTAATATTTCATCGTCTATTTTTCCAATTATTTCAGCGCATCATGTCGTAGCTATTATACGTGGGTTAGGCATACGGACTATCGTGGATTTCAGTAAACAATAATAGTATTTTCCTTAAAACACTTTGATCTTTCCAAATTTGCTTAAAAATTATTTTATTTATACAGGATATTCGAAAACTATTCAGACATTTTCCAATTAAACACTCTTTATAACCACCATAACTAAGGAGAAATTTGTCTTCTGAAAGCTACGCTGTAGGATTTTTTTTTTCAAATAATTAATTGAGCCAATGCTACATAATTGTAAGATGTTCATTTAAGAAATCAAGGAATAGTTGAGACTCGGCTAAGAAACACAGTCAGCATTTCGGAAAAATCTCTATTTTGGACATTTCGGTATTCTCTTTGTTGGCTTTTCTGCAATAAATGTCTAGTTTATGGAGAAAGACCAAAGTTACCGAATAGGTGACCACGACAGTATTTATTTTGGGTTAAATCCCGACCAATCCTTGATTTTTTTATTGGCTAGACAGCTCGTTGTAGTTGGCTTCCCCTGCATATGCAGCTCTGGACGTTTTCCCCCTTAATCTAAGCTAGAAACCAATAAAATAGTACTAGAGGATGGTATATTTACTTCGTGTATTGGCTAGACAGCTCGTTGTAGTCGGCTTCCCCTGCATATGCAGCTCTGGACGTTTTCCCCCTTAATCTAAGCTAGAAACCAATAAAATAGTACTAGAGGATGGTATATTTACTTCGTGTATTGGCTAGACAGCTCGTTGTAGTCGGCTTCCCCTGCATATGCAGCTCTGGACGTTTTCCCCCTTAATCTAAGCTAGAAACCCATAAAATAGTACTAGAGGATGGTATATTTACTTCGTGTATTGGCTAGACAGCTCGTTGTAGTTGGCTTCCCCTGCATATGCAGCTCTGGACGTTTTCCCCCTTAATCTAAGCTAGAAACCAATAAAATAGTACTAGAGGATGGTATATTTACTTCGTGTATTGGCTAGACAGCTCGTTGTAGTTGGCTTCCCCTGCATATGCAGCTCTGGACGTTTTCCCCCTTAATCTAAGCTAGAAACCAATAAAATAGTACTAGAGGATGGTATATTTACTTCGTGTATTGGCTAGACAGCTCGTTGTAGTTGGCTTCCCCTGCATATGCAGCTCTGGACGTTTTCCCCCTTAATCTAAGCTAGAATCCAATAAAATAGTACTAGAGGATGGTATATTTACTTCGTGTATTGGCTAGACAGCTCGTTGTAGTTGGCTTCCCCTGCATATGCAGCTCTGGACGTTTTCCCCCTTAATCTAAGCTAGAATCCAATAAAATAGTACTAGAGGATGGTATATTTACTTCGTGTATTGGCTAGACAGCTCGTTGTAGTTGGCTTCCCCTGCATATGCAGCTCTGGACGTTTTCCCCCTTAATCTAAGCTAGAAACCAATAAAATAGTACTAGAGGATGGTATATTTACTTCGTGTATTGGCTAGACAGCTCGTTGTAGTTGGCTTCCCCTGCATATGCAGCTCTGGACGTTTTCCCCCTTAATCTAAGCTAGAAACCAATAAAATAGTACTAGAGGATGGTATATTTACTTCGTGTATTGGCTAGACAGCTCGTTGTAGTTGGCTTCCCCTGCATATGCAGCTCTGGACGTTTTCCCCCTTAATCTAAGCTAGAAACCAATAAAATAGTACTAGAGGATGGTATATTTACTTCGTGTATTGGCTAGACAGCTCGTTGTAGTTGGCTTCCCCTGCATATGCAGCTCTGGACGTTTTCCCCCTTAATCTAAGCTAGAAACCAATAAAATAGTACTAGAGGATGGTATATTTACTTCGTGTATTGGCTAGACAGCTCGTTGTAGTCGGCTTCCCCTGCATATGCAGCTCTGGACGTTTTCCCCCTTAATCTAAGCTAGAAACCAATAAAATAGTACTAGAGGATGGTATATTTACTTCGTGTATTGGCTAGACAGCTCGTTGTAGTCGGCTTCCCCTGCATATGCAGCTCTGGACGTTTTCCCCCTTAATCTAAGCTAGAAACCCATAAAATAGTACTAGAGGATGGTATATTTACTTCGTGTATTGGCTAGACAGCTCGTTGTAGTTGGCTTCCCCTGCATATGCAGCTCTGGACGTTTTCCCCCTTAATCTAAGCTAGAAACCAATAAAATAGTACTAGAGGATGGTATATTTACTTCGTGTATTGGCTAGACAGCTCGTTGTAGTTGGCTTCCCCTGCATATGCAGCTCTGGACGTTTTCCCCCTTAATCTAAGCTAGAAACCAATAAAATAGTACTAGAGGATGGTATATTTACTTCGTGCATTGGCTAGACAGCTCGTTGTAGTTGGCTTCCCCTGCATATGCAGCTCTGGACGTTTTCCCCCTTAATCTAAGCTAGAATCCAATAAAATAGTACTAGAGGATGGTATATTTACTTCGTGTATTGGCTAGACAGCTCGTTGTAGTTGGCTTCCCCTGCATATGCAGCTCTGGACGTTTTCCCCCTTAATCTAAGCTAGAATCCAATAAAATAGTACTAGAGGATGGTATATTTACTTCGTGTATTGGCTAGACAGCTCGTTGTAGTTGGCTTCCCCTGCATATGCAGCTCTGGACGTTTTCCCCCTTAATCTAAGCTAGAAACCAATAAAATAGTACTAGAGGATGGTATATTTACTTCGTGTATTGGCTAGACAGCTCGTTGTAGTTGGCTTCCCCTGCATATGCAGCTCTGGACGTTTTCCCCCTTAATCTAAGCTAGAAACCAATAAAATAGTACTAGAGGATGGTATATTTACTTCGTGTATTGGCTAGACAGCTCGTTGTAGTTGGCTTCCCCTGCATATGCAGCTCTGGACGTTTCCCCCCTTAATCTAAGCTAGAAATCAATAAAATAGTACTAGAGGATGGTATATTTACTTCGTGTATTGGCTAGACAGCTCGTTGTAGTTGGCTTCCCCTGCATATGCAGCTCTGGACGTTTCCCCCCTTAATCTAAGCTAGAAATCAATAAAATAGTACTAGAGGATGGTATATTTACTTCGTGTATTGGCTAGACAGCTCGTTGTAGTTGGCTTCCCCTGCATATGCAGCTCTGGACGTTTTCCCCCTTAATCTAAGCTAGAAACCAATAAAATAGTACTAGAGGATGGTATATTTACTTCGTGTATTGGCTAGACAGCTCGTTGTAGTTGGCTTCCCCTGCATATGCAGCTCTGGACGTTTTCCCCCTTAATCTAAGCTAGAAACCAATAAAATAGTACTAGAGGATGGTATATTTACTTCGTGTATTGGCTAGACAGCTCGTTGTAGTTGGCTTCCCCTGCATATGCAGCTCTGGACGTTTTCCCCCTTAATCTAAGCTAGAAACCAATAAAATAGTACTAGAGGATGGTATATTTACTTCGTGTATTGGCTAGACAGCTCGTTGTAGTTGGCTTCCCCTGCATATGCAGCTCTGGACGTTTCCCCCCTTAATCTAAGCTAGAAATCAATAAAATAGTACTAGAGGATGGTATATTTACTTCGTGTATTGGCTAGACAGCTCGTTGTAGTTGGCTTCCCCTGCATATGCAGCTCTGGACGTTTCCCCCCTTAATCTAAGCTAGAAATCAATAAAATAGTACTAGAGGATGGTATATTTACTTCGTGTATTGGCTAGACAGCTCGTTGTAGTTGGCTTCCCCTGCATATGCAGCTCTGGACGTTTTCCCCCTTAATCTAAGCTAGAAACCAATAAAATAGTACTAGAGGATGGTATATTTACTTCGTGTATTGGCTAGACAGCTCGTTTTAGTTGGCTTCCCCTGCATATGCAGCTCTGGAGGTTTTCCCCCTTAATCTAAGCTAGAAATCAATAAAATAGTACTAGAGGATGGAATATTTACTTCGTGTATTGATTTAAACTCCCAAGTCTTGGAGCAGTCATTAAATAAATAAAGGATTTAAATTGAAATGTATAAGTGGGCGTTAAAATTTAAATAAAAAAAAAGGAAAAAATCTAATTTTAGGCATTGCTGGGCAGTGGAAAATTTATGTTCAAATTGAGAAATAAAAGGCCAAAATTTCCGCACTTACTTTATTAACACCGAACAGTTTTGAGGGACTTAGCCTTTTTTAAGAGTTGAAGCAATGGTCCGTTAGCTGTTAACAATATTTAAATAAAGGAACTGTGAAAATTGGTCCTCATTGTGAAAAATAACTAATTCTGTCAGCGGCTTCCTAAACATATTCTAGGATGAAAAAAGTTTTTATATTTATTGTAAGTCCTATCTTATTCATCGTGTTCTCTGCTGACATGCCCATCCACCATTCCACAACCCTCTTTACATTTGCTGATGACACAGCCATCCTTTCATCCAACTCAGATCCTATACTTGCTTCCAAACACCTTCAATCCCATCTCCAACAGCTTGAACCATGGTTCATAAAATGGCGGATTAAAGTCAACCCTGAAAAATCCTCACACATAACATTCACTCTTCGAAGATCCAAATGCCCTTCCGTCAATCTTTTCTAAAGAGAAATCTGTGAAAAAACCCAAGTTACCTACCTCGGCCTTACCCTTGACAAACGACTTACCTGGAGCCAACACATACAAAAGAAAAGACAGGAAACAAACAGACGTTTTAGACTACTAACTAGGCTACTAGATTCTTGCTCCAAACTATCATTACAGAACAAGAGTCGGATATATACTGCAATACTACAACCCACCTGGACGTACGGCTTGGAAGTTTGGGGGTGTGCCAAGCGATCCAATATCCTCAGAATCCAATCTCTCCAATCCAAAATACTCCGCAAAATAGTCAATGCTCCATTCTATGTTTCAAACTTCACTATCCATAATGACCTAGAAATTCCCTTTGTCCAAACCCTGTCCAAAACCCGATACCTTAACTTCCACTCCCGCTTGCCTGGTCACGACAATCCCCTAATCAATAACTTATCTTCATCCACCATTCCCGGTAACCCTCACCGTCGCCTTAAGCGCAAATGGCCAAGAGATCTACTGTAAAATGTAAATATTGTAAATAGTCACACATAAACAAGTTGTAAACATCTGTTAACACTTCATGCTAATAGGTTTTGGCCAATGGGCTTTTTTCCCCTATTGATAAATCATGACTTTAATTCATAAACAAACTAATTATAAGAAATACTGTATGTACTGTATAATTGACAAATAAAGATATATATAATAATAAAAAAAAATATTTATTGTGATGTTTCCATTGCTGAGTTAAATACTAGGTTGCTGAGTTAAATACTAGGTTTCTGCAGCTACTGTTTTTATGTTTATAATTACATTATTACAAAAAATAATATTGGAAATAGTTGTTTTTTTATATATTTTGTTATGATGTATATATTATTTATATTTAATTTATAGAGTTCCGTGGCGTAGGCGAAAAACTCTATAGGCGTCAATGTTAAGTAGCAAAAAAATAAAGAAAGAAAGAAAAGATAGTAAGAAGAAAAAGAAGAACTGTGACAGAGACGAAAAACAAACAAACAAAATAATCGAAATGCAAATTAATAAATGAAAAAATACAACATGAAAAGGAAAAATAAATGGATTTAAAAAATATATGCAATTAGATAAAATAAAACATTATTAATTAATACAAAGAGATGTAACGTGAGGAACTGGTAACAAAAAAGTTCGACTCGCAGGAACTGCGTCATCTTAGCGCGGTTACATACATCTCGGAGAAATGGAATAGATTAGCATTAAAAATCACAGGAAACTGACACTAGCCAACTTACACAGAAGTGGATAATTCTTAATCTGTATAAGTCAATACAATTGTGTACTGAAAACGTACTTACTCTTCGACTACTGCTGAGAAGGCTCTATTATAAACAACTAAAAATTCGTTGTCATATTAAGTATCTTGTTTTTCAAGCAAATTCCTTTTACTGTTATAATAAACTGTAAATATGTTCTTCAAGGCGAATAAAATTCCATTCTCTCCTGGGTTAAATCTTTCTATAAAATAAGAAATAACGATAACTTCAGTTGGAGGCTATGAGGAAGGTTATATAGATAGGAGAATTCAAAACAAATTACGTCATCATGATCAGCCACAGCCATCTTGATTACCACAGCCACTCCAAACTTATTACCATTACCTTTCACCGTTCTTAGCTTATTTTACTACAATACTAATTTTACTGATAAATGCAATTTAAAACTAGCAACAACCAATTAAAAAGTGAGATGAAGAAAGAGAAAAACCCTTTCAAAACAACGAAACAAACTCTTTTTTAGTTTTAAGCGCTTATATCTCTGATTGACGTTGCCCCTTCGAATATTGCTTCAGAACCTTTTTTGTAGATAATTTAGTAAGCATTCGAATGGTCACTTTCCACTTACCACGATTTTTTAATCGTTATTGAGATATTTACGAAAAATGTATGAAGATCCGAAAACTGTTCACGTCTATTAAGAAAATAATTTTTTTCGCATACTTCCTTAACTCCAAATGTAACCAAAATTTAAAACTCTTAGTTGGGATTAATTTCCAATATGTGGAAAATATTTCAATTGAATCCCGCGATTCTAAGTACCCACAAAAAAATAATGACTTACAAAAACATTGATTCCACTTTTCTCAGAAACGGTTAAAGATATCGCCTTAAAAAGGGTTTCTTTCGTTTTCTTATGTTAAGAAACCTATAAAACAAGTACCTGCAAGCATATGAACTCAAAAACGTAAGCGTTAAAAAGTTGAATAAGTTTAATTTTGGTGTATAAGTGTGTGTTTTTTAAATATTTAAGTAGTGGAGCTATGTGTGGGCTACCTTCTGTCAGTAAGTCGTAGAGAATATTTACATTATTGCGTTGTCTGCAGTTCGTAAGTATGTGTTTGACGGTCAAGGTCTCGTTACACAATCTGCAAGTTGGTCTGTCCTTTCTGTCTAGTAGGTAGGAATGTGTAAGTAAGGTGTGTCCAATACGAAGCCTAGATAGGATGACTTCGTCCCGACGGGAGAAGTGTTCATTTCTCCAGGCTTTCGTTGTATTTTCAATTTCTCTTAATTTGGCTTCAGTTTTTAACCACTCACCTTCCCACTCGTACAGTATGTTAGTTTGTAATGTTTTGTAGAAGTCCGTCCAAGTGATAGTGTTCATGTCAAGCGTAGGTCTTTTCGTCGCTAGTTTTGCTACTAGATCTACAGCTGTACTGAGTTTAATGTCTTCGTGTCCAGGTAGCCATAGAAATTTCATATGTTTATTTTTGTTCTGCAGTCTGTGTATTTGTGAGAATATGTTGTTAATAATGGGATGTGTACTGTATATGTTTCGCATGGAGAGCAAAGAACTTAGGGAATCAGTACAAATAGTAATGTTGTACAGACTGTCTTGAATGTTTGTCAGTGCTAACTGTATTCCGTATAATTCGGCTGTATATATGGTCGTTTCGTCTGGTAGTCTTAGTAAGTAAGTGTTGTTGTCAACAATCGCAGCTGATCCTGTCCCGAATCTCGTCTTGGATCCGTCAGTGTAAACGCACAATGTATCAGTATCTTGTCTCAGAATCGAGTTTGTCAGGTGTTTGTAGAATATGGAAGATGTTGGCTCAGTCTTCTTGTATTTCGGTAGTGTCAGGTCAAGCTTAAAGTTCTTTACTCTCCAAGGCGGAATGTCTGAAACTGTGTTTGTGAGAATTTTTGTTTCTGTTAGGTTGGGAAATCTTCTATCTTCTAAAACTCTTACACTTAGAGGTTTTTGTTTAAAATTTCTCTCTAGGTATTTATTAAAATTTATGTTGTTTATAAAGGTGCTAATGACCTCAGCAGTAGATGCACCCTAACAAAGAAAAAAAAAAATGTTGTTTATAAAATTATTCACACATTCGGTTCCCAGTCCTTTTGACGTTATAAGAAATTTAGAGCATAACATTCGACACCTGATATGAAATGGTGGTTCGCCAGCTAATGCACACAGGATTTCTGACGGACTGGTCCTAAAAGCCCCTGTGGCTAACCTGAGTCCAGTATTGTGTATGGTGTTAAGTAGTTTAAGAGTGGTTGGACTGGCAGATGAATATGCTATACAACCATAATCCAGAAGAGACCTGGTATAGGAACGATAGAATGCTCCTGTGGCTAGCCTGAGTCCAGTATTGCGTATGGTGTTAAGTAGTTTAAGAGCGGTTGGACTGGCAGATGAATATGCTATACAACCATAATCCAGAAGAGACCTGGTGTAAGAACGATAGAATGCTCCTGTGGCTAGCCTGAGTCCAGTATTGTGTATGGTGTTAAGTAGTTTAAGAGCGGTTGGACTGGCAGATGAATATGCTATACAACCATAATCCAGAAGAGACCTGGTGTAAGAACGATAGAATGCTCCTGTGGCTAGCCTGAGTCCAGTATTGTGTATGGTGTTAAGTAGTTTAAGAGCGGTTGGACTGGCAGATGAATATGCTATACAACCATAATCCAGAAGAGACCTGGTGTAAGAACGATAGAATGCTCCTGTGGCTAGCCTTAGTCCAGTATTGTGTATGGTGTTAAGTAGTTTAAGAGCGGTTGGACTGGCAGATGAATATGCTATACAACCATAATCCAGAAGAGACCTGGTGTAAGAACGATAGAATGCTCCTGTGGCTAGCCTGAGTCCAGTATTGTGTATGGTGTTAAGTAGTTTAAGAGCGGTTGGACTGGCAGATGAATATGCTACACAACCATAATCCAGAAGAGACCTGGTGTAAGAACGATAGAATGCTCCTGTGGCTAGCCTTAGTCCAGTATTGCGTATGGTGTTAAGTAGTTTAAGAGCGGTTGGACTGGCAGATGAATATGCTACACAACCATAATCCAGAAGAGACCTGGTATAGGAACGATAGAATGCTCCTGTGGCTAGCCTGAGTCCAGTATTGCGTATGGTGTTAAGTAGTTTAAGAGTGGTTGGACTGGCAGATGAATATGCTAGACAACCATAATCCAGAAGAGACCTGGTGTAAGAACGATAGAATGCTCCTGTGGCTAGCCTTAGTCCAGTATTGCGTATGGTGTTGAGTAGTTTAAGAGTGGTTGGACTGGCAGATGAATATGCTATACAACCATAATCCAGAAGAGACCTGGTATAGGAACGATAGAATGCTCCTGTGGCTAGCCTGAGTCCAGTATTGCGTATGGTTTTGAGTAGTTTAAGAGTGGTTGGACTGGCAGATGAATATGCTATACAACCATAATCCAGAAGAGACCTGGTGTAAGAACGATAGAATGCTCCTGTGGCTAGCCTTAGTCCAGTATTGCGTATGGTGTTAAGTAGTTTAAGAGTGGTTGGACTGGCAGATGAATATGCTATACAACCATAATCCAGAAGAGACCTGGTGTAAGAACGATAGAATGCTCCTGTGGCTAGCCTTAGTCCAGTATTGCGTATGGTGTTAAGTAGTTTAAGAGTGGTTGGACTGGCAGATGAATATGCTATACAACCATAATCCAGAAGAGACCTGGTATAGGAACGATAGAATGCTCCTGTGGCTAGCCTGAGTCCAGTATTGCGTATGGTTTTGAGTAGTTTAAGAGTGGTTGGACTGGCAGATGAATATGCTATACAACCATAATCCAGAAGAGACCTGGTATAGGAACGATAGAATGCTCCTGTGGCTAGCCTGAGTCCAGTATTGCGTATGGTGTTGAGTAGTTTAAGAGTGGTTGGACTGGCAGATGAATATGCTATACAACCATAATCCAAAAGAGACCTGGTGTAAGAACGATAGAATGCTCCTGTGGCTAGCCTGAGTCCAGTATTGCGTATGGTGTTAAGTAGTTTAAGAGTGGTTGGACTGGCAGATGAATATGCTATACAACCATAATCCAGAAGAGACCTGGTGTAAGAACGATAGAATGCTCCTGTGGCTAGCCTGAGTCCAGTATTGCGTATGGTGTTAAGTAGTTTAAGAGTGGTTGGACTGGCAGATGAATATGCTATACAACCATAATCCAGAAGAGACCTGGTGTAAGAACGATAGAATGCTCCTGTGGCTAGCCTGAGTCCAGTATTGTGTATGGTGTTAAGTAGTTTAAGAGTGGTTGGACTGGCAGATGAATATGCTATACAACCATAATCCAGAAGAGACCTGGTGTAAGAACGATATAATGCTCCTGTGGCTAGCCTGAGTCCAGTATTGTGTATGGTGTTAAGTAGTTTAAGAGTGGTTGGACTGGCAGATGAATATGCTATACAACCATAATCCAGAAGAGACCTGGTATAGGAACGATAGAATGTGAGCATGGTACATTTGTCAGTACCTTAGACTTGGTAAAAAGGGAAGGTCCACTAAGGATTCTTAACAAATTCAAAGATTTTTTGCATTTGTTGAGAAGTCCTTTAAGATGGGGTAACCACGTCAGTTTTCAGTCAATTGTCACTCCCAAAAATGTCAGTAAGTCAGTCCTGTCAATGTCAGTCTGGTGTAATGTTAACTGGGCAACTTGGTGTTCCCTCTTTCTGCTAAATATTATATACTTATTTTTACCATTGGAGAATCTGAAGCCTGTTTCTTTACACCAATTTTCCAAATTATTCAATGTATGTTGTCTTGGTTGTTGTCCAATGTTGAGTTGTTTATATGAGGTGTAGATCAGGAGGTCATCAGCATACTGACAATAGGACACCCCATGAGAAATACAGCTACTGACGGAATTCACAGCAATGTATATATTAAATATCACGGCAGAATCATTCTGTGGGATTGGAATAAAACATTTTACAGAGAAGAATTGCCTGTGCTCTTACTTGTATGCTTTTCATATTTGAAACTTCACATTCTTACTAGAAAAAAAAATGTGTCGTTTGACATAAATATTCCTGAGATTTCTAACTGGCTAGTAGGACAACGATGCGGGTTCCATTCCCTGGGTAGTGACATTACTGTGAGATAGGAATGTCTCCTTATACAGTAGTTCTCTCGGCTTCTCGGTACACCTCGGGGGTTCTTCGGAGAAACTCATTATATTAGATATTCTGACAAATCTTGTGTTTTTATTATTTGTATCTTGTTAAACCACTAGCCTAAAATCAATTTGACTTTGGAAAACCTTTCTGTACCAATTACAGCAGACAGTTGTGTTTTCGGAATGTTCCGTAACGCTCCAGCATTACTACTACGACAGACAAACAGTTCAATGAATATTTACCAGTGTAAGTAAACGTTGTTGTGGCTTTGGACATAGCTGTGATTTCTGAAACATCCAGCAACGCTTCGGCGTAGGCACTCATACAGACTAACAGTTTCAATGATTTCGCATCCAGTGACTAATTTGTATCAAAAGCGCTAAAGCACCGCTACTATGACTTTGGAAGACCTGTCACTGCTAGTATCGCCTACAGCCCAGAGCTGTGATTTCAGAATCAGAACTTTGGAAGACCTGTCACTGCTAGTATCGCCTACAGCCCAGAGCTGTGATTTCAGAATCAGAACTTTGGAAGACCTGTCACTGCTAGTATCGACTACAGCCCAGAGCTGTGATTTCAGAATCAGAACTTTGGAAGACCTGTCACTGCTAGTATCGCCTACAGCCCAGAGCTGTGATTTCAGAATCAGAACTTTGGAAGACCTGTCACTGCTAGTATCGACTACAGCCCAGAGCTGTGATTTCAGAATCAGAACTTTGGAAGACCTGTCACTGCTAGTATCGCCTACAGCCCAGAGCTGTGATTTCAGAATCAGAACTTTGGAAGACCTGTCACTGCTAGTATCGCCTACAGCCCAGAGCTGTGATTTCAGAATCAGAACTTTGGAAGACCTGTCACTGCTAGTATCGCCTACAGCCCAGAGCTGTGATTTCAGAATCAGAACTTTGGAAGACCTGTCACTGCTAGTATCGCCTACAGCCCAGAGCTGTGATTTCAGAATCAGAACTTTGGAAGACCTGTCACTGCTAGTATCGCCTACAGCCCAGAGCTGTGATTTCAGAATCAGAACTTTGGAAGACCTGTCACTGCTAGTATCGCATACAGCCCAGAGCTGTGATTTCAGAACAGAACTTTGGAAGACCTGTCACTGCTAGTATCGCCTACAGCCCAGAGCTGTGATTTCAGAATCAGAACTTTGGAAGTCCTGTCACTGCTAGTATCGCCTACAGCCCAGAGCTGTGATTTCAGAATCATCCGCTAAAACGCCAGCGTCACAAGTTATACGTACTAACAGTTTCAATGATCACCAGCAAACATTTCAAGGCGTCACAACCTTAATTCAGAAAACCAACCGGAATTAGATTGTTTCTAAACTGTAAGCTTAACATTACCTAAAGTAATTAACAACACGAAGAAAACATGTTTACATAGGAGAAATATCGGACTGACCTTTGGCGTTTTAATGCCATGACTGACAGGACCCCTTTGGATAACATTTACAACTTGAAGACAGCAAACCGTATGATTACTTAATCAACACAAGGTTCATACAGTTTTCCACGCTTGCCGAGCACCAAGTGATACATACTTTATGAATGTAAGGAATGTAGGATTTACCTAATTGCTAAGGGACTTACTCTCATGGATGAGCTCATTACTGACCTTACTATAATCATTAAATATCAATTTCATAAAGAATAATTTTCATTTATTCCTGATAATATCACGAAAATAAACATAATATAAATTTTATTTATTTAACGTTTTTTCACTCTAGAATTCACATTACATTATAAAATTGAGAGATAATCTCAGTATGAATTGAGAGATAATCTCAGTATGAATTGAGAGATAATCTCAGTATGAATTGAGAGATAATCTCAGTATGAATTGAGAGATAATCTCAGTATGAATTGAGAGATAATCTCAGTATGAATTGAGAGATAATCTCAGTATGAATTGAGAGATAATCTCAGTATCAATTGAGAGATAATCTCAGTATGAATTGAGAGATAATCTCAGTATGAATTGAGAGATAATCTCAGTATGAATTGAGAGATAATCTCAGTATCAATTGAGAGATAATCTCAGTATGAATTGATAGATAATCTCAGTATGAATTGAGAGATAATCTCAGTATGAATTGAGAGATAATCTCAGTATCAATTGAGAGATAATCTCAGTATGAATTGATAGATAATCTCAGTATGAATTGAGAGATAATCTCAGTATGAATTGAGAGATAATCTCAGTATGAATTGAGAGATAATCTCAGTATGAATTGAGAGATAATCTCAGTATGAATTGAGAGATAATCTCAGTATCAATTGAGAGTAGGTATACCATTAGAAAGCTAATTAAATTTAACAACTTTTGTAAGATTCGGCAATCTGCAAGATTTATTTTACTAGAGTAGTGATTTTCGAAAAGTTGTCGCTAACCAGAAACTTTTATTAATTTCTATCAATAAATAAATAAAAAAATTATTAATTTCTGCTTTTGAGATTGATATTACGGTCTGATTGAGACAATCGTGGACATTGAATGTGCATTGTTCTTAAAGAACATTTAATGCTGATTTCAAAAATGTAATGTATCGTTGAAACAAAATGTAAACAAGCAGAGAAAATTGGTGTTGTATTACAAAAACGGTTGCTTCTAAGGTACCTTTAGAACGGTATATCGTCGATACAAAAGCAAACTAACGAATATGAAAAAATGCATCTTTCATTGTCAATCTAATCTAATTTCTGCTGGACTTATGTACGGCAAATTCTTCAATCTGACTTCACTCTATTAAAGGGAAAGTATTCCACTATCAAAAGGTCAAATCTGCCGAATATTTGACTCTCCAAAAAAAAGTTATGAATGAATACTTTTCCACTCTGAAAAGTGGTGATTTTCATATTCGATAGTTTGCTTTTGTATCGACGATATGTCTGGAACGGAGTGAGATAGAAAAGTGTGGTTTGTAATGTTCAACTAATTTCTTTATCTAGTTTCACCCCTCTGAAGGATTCTCATTAACTTACGATACACCCTGTGTATATATATATATATATATATATATATATATATATATATATATATATATATATATACACAGGGTGATTCAGGTCTAAATGGCCAAACTCTCGAGGAGGTGATTCTAGACATAATTTCCAACAATATAATTAAAAATTTGAAATTTGCCAAAATTGCAATTGGACTTTTGGACAGTAGATCCTTTTTTATTCAATAAAAAATATATCTGTTAAAAAAAAAAAAGGAAACTCATTTTCCCTTCGGAATCGGACCATACTTCAAATGAACTTTTTTGTAGGTAATTATGTCAAGAATCACCTCCTAGAGTTTGGCAATTTAGAGCAATAGCCGTCAAAAAAGTAATTAAATAATAAATAATTTTTGTCCACTTCAACTATCCATGTTATTTATTGCGTTACAGTCTTCTGGACATGACCATTTGTACTTTGTAATAATAGACGTTTCGCCAGATATTCCTCCGGCTTCCTCAGGGCAGAATTTCTGACGAAACGTCGGTTATTACCAACTTGATAAGGTCATATCCAGAAGACCTTAAAATATAAATTTTTTTTTTCACCGTGCTGATCGGAATCCCAGACATTGCTTATGATTCTCAAATCTCTACTGGGCCAAAACCGATGAGTTGATCTACCTTCGCAAAATTATTAATTCGTTTATCAGAATTTGCCACCTCATTTTGATATCGTAGACATCCAACATCGAACCGTTTTTAGTTGGTCTTTTTTTTTTTTTTTTTTTTTTTTTTTTTTATTAGGGTGCGTCGACTGCTATGGTCAATGGCACCATATTTAGTTGGTCTTGACACGCAGACTATCCTTGGTTGCATATAATTCGCTACAACGATGGAATAGCGAGTAGCGACGTGACAGTAAAGTTATGATGAGAATTTTGGGTTGTGGCGCTAAAATTGTGTCACAGCCACTTAACAAGAATGAACGAAGCTCTCAATCGAACTTTATACAAACAAGAGGGAAGGAACTGATATAAGGAGTATCATATACAGCCTGGAACTATAACGATAGGAGATCCGAGATAAATATCCATGGTCGATCCTATATTGGACGTGTATAACTTGCCAATGGTAAGAGTCCGTGAACCTAAGGATCCTATTAATTGGATGCTCTCCCATAGAGAGCGGCGTGTTAATTGGTGAACAGACACGACCAGAATGGCAAAGGTATTGTCTAGTTGCGCCTCGCCCACACTACCTTCCCCTTGTGCCACGCATTCTCTCCAAAGCGCATAAACACACCTTCGGTATTCCGATATGCCGTTGTTGTGCTATGTGTGTGTACAGTCCAGAGACGGCATAAGGAACTGTAATTGTTTGTACGAATAAACCAAGTAATTGGCCTAACAACGCTTGAAACATGTCATATAGATTTTAATTCACGAAATATGTTAAATCATATTTCTGATTGTAGCCAGCTTTCATGTACTTAAATCATTTTCGTCATCATTTGCTGAGTTATGACCCAAAAACCAAGTAATTGGCCTAACAACGCTTGAAACATGTCATATAGATTTTAATTCACGAAATCTGTTAAATCATATTTCTGATTGTAGCTAGCTTTCATGTACTTAAATCATTTTCGTCATCATTTGCTGAGCTATGATCCAAAAACCAAGTAATTGGCCTGACAACGCTTGAAACATGTCATATAGATTTTAATTCACGAAATATGTTAAATCATATTTCTGATTGTAGCCAGCTTTCATGTACTTAAATCATTTTCGTCATCATTTGCTGAGCTATGACCCAAAAACCAAGTAATTGGCCAAACAACGCTTGAAACATGTCATATAGATTTTAATTCACGAAATATGTTAAATCATATTTCTGATTGTAGCCAGCTTTCATGTACTTAAATCATTTTCGTCATCATTTGCTGAGCTATGACCCAAAAACCAAGTAATTGGCCAAACAACGCTTGAAACATGTCATATAGATTTTAATTCACGAAATATGTTAAATCATATTTCTGATTGTAGCCAGCTTTCATGTACTTAAATCATTTTCGTCATCATTTGCTGAGCTATGACCCAAAAACCAAGTAATTGGCCTAACAACGCTTGAAACATGTCATATAGATTTTAATTCACGAAATCTGTTAAATCATATTTCTGATTGTAGCTAGCTTTCATGTACTTAAATCATTTTCGTCATCATTTGCTGAGCTATGACCCAAAAACCAAGTAATTGGCCAAACAACGCTTGAAACATGTCATATAGATTTTAATTCACGAAATATGTTAAATCATATTTCTGATTGTAGCTAGCTTTCATGTACTTAAATCATTTTCGTCATCATTTGCTGAGTTATGACCCAAAAACCAAGTAATTGACCTAACAACGCTTGAAACATGTCATATAGATTTTAATTCACGAAATATGTTAAATCATATTTCTGATTGTAGCCAGCTTTCATGTACTGAAATCATTTTCGTCATCATTTGCTGAGCTATGACCCAAAAACCAAGTAATTGGCCTAACAACGCTTGAAACATGTCATATAGATTTTAATTCACGAAATCAGTTAAATCATATTTCTGATTGTAGCCAGCTTTCATGTACTTAAATCATTGTCGTCATCATTTGCTGAGCTATGACCCAAAAACCAAGTAATTGGCCTAACAACGCTTGAAACATGTCATATAGATTTTAATTCACGAAATCAGTTAAATCATATTTCTGATTGTAGCCAGCTTTCATGTACTTAAATCATTTTCGTCATCATTTGCTGAGCTATGACCCAAAAACCAAGTAATTGGCCTAAAAACGCTTGAAACATGTCATATAGACTTTAATTCACGAAATATGTTAAATCATATTTCTGATTGTAGCCAGCTTTCATGTACTTAAATCATTGTCGTCATCATTTGCTGAGCTATGACCCAAAAACCAAGTAATTGGCCTAACAACGCTTGAAACATGTCATATAGATTTTAATTCACGAAATCAGTTAAATCATATTTCTGATTGTAGCCAGCTTTCATGAGCTATGACCCAAAAAATGTTTCCATAAAACAAGCCATAACCAAATGCATTTTCTCAGCTAAATCATCAAAAGTACAGGAATGAAATGCCAACAAAATAAAAATATGCACAAACTCATAACACACTAAATAGAACATTAACAATCAAAGTTCTAAACCTATAAAAATTCTGAAACAAGCTCTCTTAGGAATAAAAAATAAATGTTTCTCGCATTACGTATCTTCTTTTACTGATAAATTCATGTCATTACTTAAATAAAAAAACATATAAGGTTTCGAATCTTTCCTTTTCACTTACCATGATTTCCCAACCATTTTCGACATATTTTTTTACAAAAATCCCCAAATTGCACGGATCTATTTTTTTTCTCATACTTTCTTAACTTCAAGCGAAACCAAAATATACAAATTCTAGCTTGGAGGAATTTCAACTTACTCAATCGTTTCTGAATACCCAAACTCTCGTCGTATCCTCTTTTCTTGAATATGGTTACTGCTATCACCTTAAAAAATGGTTCGATTTAGTTCCCTATTTAACTAAGTATAGCTGCAACCCTATTACCTGTAAGTGCTACTATTTTTTCCCGCAAATGTCACCCAAATGTGTCTCAGGAATGCTCCATTGACGGATTCTGCTGGTTAACGAACTTGATCTTTCAAATCAAATCTGTTGGAAATATTATTGACTTCGGACCATTTCAGAGGCTGCTGGAGTAAGAACAGACAAATACTTATATATGAAACACCGGTACATTCGTGTGGGGTCTGAAACGTAAAAGTTTCTAATCGTCACCCCGGATTGAGTTATCGTGTTTAAATAATAAACGACGCCTGTGGCATAAAGGAGGAAAACCAGTATTTATTGTTCTTCGAAATTTTTAAAATTAATTAACGTCGAAAAATTAAATCTCTCGTCACTGATAATATCAGTTTATAAGCCTAAGAACTAGAGGACCGGTCAGGTTTAGAGGTTCGGACCTTGAAACCCGACTTGTGATGGGAACCTGTTGCCGACACTAGTGAAATCACTCTTCGTAGTTTGGGGACGCACGTTCAGCAAACACCGGCGGCCACATTGCTGTGTACAGTACAAACACTCTTAGCGACAAACACCGAGTCTCTTCTAGCTGTGTGTAAATCCTTCCAATCCATTAGTGTCTGATGGCTCTCTCTGACTTGAGCTACTGTCCCCATCCTGCTCCGTCCCAGATTAACGGTGTGACACTCCCCGGAGGTCATCAGGAATATCGCTGGAAATTTAGATGCTTATAAATTGATTAATTAATTGAAAATGGCTAATTCTATTTGTTAAACCCTTCTGCCTAGAATATTTATGAAGATGATATTTTTAGCGTTACTCAAATAAATATTACGTTGCCATTATACAAAATGGTTTACCTTTATACAATTAGGCTGTATTAGTAGTATGGCTGTATTAGTAGTATGGCTGTATTAGTAGTATGGCTGTATTAGTAGTATGGCTGTATTAGTAGTATGGCTGTATTAGTAGTATGGCTGTATTAGTAGTATGACTGTATTAGTAGTATGACTGTATTAGTAGTATGGCTGTATTAGAAGTATGGCTGTATTAGTAGTATGGCTGTATTAGTAGTATGGCTGTATTAGTAGTATGGCTGTATTAGTACTATGGCGGTATTAGTAGTATGGCTGTATTAGTAGTATGGCTGTATTAGTAGTATGGCTGTATTAGTAGTATGGCTGTATTAGTAGTATGGCTGTATTAGTAGTATGGCTGTATTAGTAGTATGGCTGTATTAGTAGTATGGCTGTATTAGTACTATGGCGGTATTAGTAGTATGGCTGTATTAGTAGTATGGCTGTATTAGTAGTATGGCTGTATTAGTAGTATGGCGAGTATTTAAATTACGCCAGATATTACCATTAGATTGAATGACTTTATTTAAACAATAAAAATTGACAATAAACTGTTTTTTGAGATTACAAGCCAACTTTTTTCTCTGACTGAAGAGGTTAAATGTTTAGAAAAACGTATACACTATGACCCCAGTATGCAATGGAAGGGAGTATGCTGGGAAACTGAAAGAGCCAAAAATAAGAAATAGTGAAATCCGCAGGAAGACTGGTGTGGAAGATGTCATAGCTGCTGTACTTAAGCAGAAATAGGCACGGGCAGGACATCTGGCACGTATGGAAGATGTCATAGCTGCTGTACTTAAGCAGAAATAGGCACGGGCAGGACATCTGGCACGTATGGAAGATGTCATAACTGCTGTACTTAAGCAGAAATAGGCACGGGCAGGACATCTGGCACGTATGGAAGAAACAAGAGTTTTCGGGAAGCACTACTCTTCCAAAAAAAAATGCTTGAATAGAATTCTCCCGCCAAAAGTAGGTTAGCAAAGCTCCCACTAGGAGCGCCTCTGTTTTGATATGACTTTATGTGGGTTGTACTTGTTATGTGCGTTCTACTATTTGGGGCGCTGTATATCCCTCCACTTTTATTATTTATCAAGATAAGTAACTTGAGTGAACTTTTGTCCATTAAGTAGAGAAGTACGACACTTATCCAAAACCAAAAAGCACATGTGATCTTAAAAACTAAACACAAATAAAATAATTTGGTTCCGATAATTTGCGATTATCAGGGAAAACAGATATTATGGAACGCTTAATGAATGAAGAAATGTCTTCTCAAACGTCTGGGAATACAACTGGAGGTAAACATTCACGGAAAATGAATCTAAAACCATAAATGAACCAGCCGAATTTGCAGCACGATATTTAATAGCTAAGTTAATAGACAATTGGATGTCATTGAACCAATATAATTCAACCAAACGACATGGATGAACTCTTGACGGAAAACAGTCCACACATAAAGACAATAATCACTCATCTTACAGATACAAACATTTAAAATACACACCTTATAAAATATGTATGACTTAACGTGAAGTTGCGTAATAGACACAGTTAATAAACCTAAAATCTGCAATATATATTCACCTATTACCTCTTTATAAATTAAATATGTATGACTTAACGTGAAGTTGCGTAATAGACACAGTTTATAAACCTAAAATCTGCAATATATATTCACCTATTACCTCTTTATAAATTAAATATGTATGACTTAACGTGAAGTTGCGTAATAGACACAGTTAATATACCTAAAATCTGCAATTTATATTCACCTATTACCTCTTTATAAATTAAATATGTATGACTTAACGTGAAGTTGCGTAATAGGCACAGTTAGTAAACCTAAAATCTGCAATATATATTCACCTATTACCTCTTTATAAATTAAATATGTATGACTTAACGTGAAGTTGCGTAATAGACACAGTTAATAAACCTAAAATCTGCAATATATATTCACCTATTACCTCTTTATAAATTAAATATGTATGACTTAACGTGAAGTTGCGTAATAGACACAGTTTATAAACCTAAAATCTGCAATATATATTCACCTATTACCTCTTTATAAATTAAATATGTATGACTTAACGTGAAGTTGCGTAATAGGCACAGTTTATAAACCTAAAATCTGCAATATATATTCACCTATTACCTCTTTATAAATTAAATATGTATGACTTAACGTGAAGTTGCTTAATAGACATAGTTTATAAACCTAAAATCTGCAATATATATTCACCTATTACCTCTTTATAAATTAAATATGCATGACTTAACGTGAAGTTGCGTAATAGACACAGTTAATAAACCTAAAATCTGCAATATATATTCACCTATTACCTCTTTATAAATTAAATATGCATGACTTAACGTGAAGTTGCGGAATAGACACAGTTAATAAACCTAAAATCTGCAATATATATTCACCTATTACCTCTTTATAAATTAAATATGTATGACTTAACGTGAAGTTGCGTAATAGACACAGTTTATAAACCTAAAATCTGCAATATATATTCACCTATTACCTCTTTATAAATTAAATATGTATGACTTAACGTGAAGTTGCGTAATAGACACAGTTAATATACCTAAAATCTGCAATATATATTCACCTATTACCTCTTTATAAATTAAATATGTATGACTTAACGTGAAGTTGCGTAATAGGCACAGTTTATAAACCTAAAATCTGCAATATATATTCACCTATTACCTCTTTATAAATTAAATATGTATGACTTAACGTGAAGTTGCTTAATAGACATAGTTTATAAACCTAAAATCTGCAATATATATTCACCTATTACCTCTTTATAAATTAAATATGCATGACTTAACGTGAAGTTGCGTAATAGACACAGTTAATAAACCTAAAATCTGCAATATATATTCACCTATTACCTCTTTATAAATTAAATATGCATGACTTAACGTGAAGTTGCGGAATAGACACAGTTAATAAACCTAAAATCTGCAATATATATTCACCTATTACCTCTTTATAAATTAAATATGCATGACTTAACGTGAAATTTTCTTTTATTTTTATTTATTTTTTTCTTAGTTACTCCAAACATTTTTAACCTTTTGTTTATAAGAATAACTGCAAATACTTATATTCTTAACTTGTTTAACTGTTACTGGTATCTACTTGGAACGTCTGGATAAGAGCGAGTCGCTAAATATGCGAGCTCTATAATAAATAAATATCCAAAACTCTGGTAGGAAAATAATTACATACAAAATTAATGATTGAAACAGTTGCTCATTACAAATTCATGTTTTTATTTGATTTAGATATGTTATTTTAAGAAAATTATGCAGGAATGCACTCGACACTACTCAAATTCTGAGGATAGTGCTTATTTATGCAGCTCCTGCGTGACGGACTTTTTAACTTGACTTTTGACATGAGAGGTTAAAGTTAATCTATCTGGACTCCAAGTTATTATAAAGATTTTGACCACGGCAAGAGTGAGGGAGAGAGAGTGAGATACAGATTAACCAGGAGATTTGAAGAGATAGAGAATGAGAATTTGAGGAGAGAGAGAATGAGGATTTGAGGGGAGAGAGAATGAGGAGTTGATGGAAGAGACAATGAGGAGCTGGCTACGAGAGATAATGAGGACTTGAGGAGAGAGAGAATGAGGATTTGAGGGGACAGAGAATGAGGATTTAAGAAGAGAGAGAATGAGGATTTGAGGGGAGAGAGAATGAGGATTTGACGGGAGAGAGAATGAGGAGCTGGCTACGAGAGATAATGAGGACTTGAGGAGAGAGAGAATGAGGATTTGAGGGGACAGAGAATGAGGATTTAAGGAGAGAGAGAATGATGATTTGAGGATATATAGATTGAGACTTGAGTAGGGAGAGCATGAGAAGTTGGTTACGAGAGATAATGATGCCTTGAGGAGAGAGAGAAAAAGGCTTTGAGGGGAGAGAGAATGAGGATTTGAGGAGAGAGAGAGTGAGGATTTGAGGAGAGAGGGAGAATGAGGATTTGAGGAGAGTGAGAGAAGTTGGGCCTTAGGAAAGAGAGAATGAGGATTTGAGAGGAGTGAGATTGAGGATTTGAGGAAATATAGATTGAGACTTGACTAGAGAGAGAATGAGGATTTTGCTAAGAGAGTTAGTTAATGGATCCTAGTTTGAAGAAGAGCAAGCTGTCAGTAAGACAAAGCTACTGTCGGATTGAGCTGGAACAAATAGCCTTCTAGCGCCTCACCTGCGAAACAACATCACTCATCTTCAGGGCAATCTCAAATATTTATGTGGGAACTCTCACTCATCTCTCTCGAACCATCACGACCTTTACATCAGGAGCAAGGTTTGCCGGCGTTTCCGGGATCTTACTTAAAATTCATCAAATTTGCCTCTTACATGGAAATACACTATATTGATAGTATTTGCCTCTTACATGGAAATACACTATATTGATAGTATTTGCCTCTTACATGGAAATACACTATATTGATAGTATTTGCCTCTTACATGGAAATACACTATATTGATAGTATTTGCCTCTTACATGGAAATACACTATATTGATAGTATTTGCCTCTTACATGGAAATACACTATATTGATAGTATTTGCCTCTTACATGGAAATACTCTATATTGATAGTATTTGCCTCTTACATGGAAATACACTATATTGATAGTATTTGCCTCTTACATGGAAATACTCTATATTGATAGTATTTGCCTCTTACATGGAAATGCACTATATTGATAGTATTTGCCTCTTACATGGAAATACACTAAATTGATAGTATTTGCCTCTTACATGGAAATGCACTATATTGATAGTATTTGCCTCTTACATGGAAATACGCTATATTGATAGTATTTGCCTCTTACATGGAAATGCACTATATTGATAGTATTTGCCTCTTACATGGAAATACACTAAATTGATAGTATTTGCCTCTTACATGGAAATGCACTATATTGATAGTATTTGCCTCTTACATGGAAATACGCTATATTGATAGTATTTGCCTCTTACATGGAAATACACTATATTGATAGTATTTGCCTCTTACATGGAAATACACTAAATTGATAGTATTTGCCTCTTACATGGAAATGCACTATATTGATAGTATTTGCCTCTTACATGGAAATACGCTATATTGATAGTATTTGCCTCTTACATGGAAATACACTATATTGATAGTATTTGCCTCTTACATGGAAATACACTATATTGGTAGTATTTGCCTCTTACATGGAAATACACTATATTGATAGTATTTGCCTCTTACATGGAAATACGCTATATTGATAGTATTTGCCTCTTACATGGAAATGCACTATATTGATAGTATTTGCCTCTTACATGGAAATACGCTATATTGATAATATTTTACTTGCTGAAGATTAATATACAAGTTATGATTCATAGTTAGCTGAATACATTATACAAACAAAAAGTAAGAGTAACTCATAATTAAATAGGTTTTAATATTTTGTGTATATAAAATTCCCGATTCTATATTATTAGTAGAGCCCGGAAGTTAGGCAAAATGCCTTTTTTTATCTGAATGGATATATTGAAGAATTAGATAGAAATAAATATGTTTCAGTGTATTTAGGAAGTGTAAAGACAATTTTTATTTTGCCTTTTTTGCCTATTTTGGCTATTTTAAGATTCTACATTGGCTAGAAGAGCTTACATTATTCTAGTTTATTTATTTATTTCAAGAGCTTCGCAACAAAGGCGACATGCTCAAAGAGCTTACAATAAGAAATTAAATTTATAATATTAATTTACGTATAGGTTTTCGACGTTCCGCCAGCTCAATATAATAAACGAAAAAAAGCCCTAAGTATCAATCACTTATTTCATTCAGCAACATAAGTGTAAGTGTCGTAAACATCCCTTATAAAGTGGGAACCAACTGGAGAGACCAGCCGAGCGGGTTTTCCCGATCTGACATTGTCCAGTCCGGCGATGGACCGTAAATAAAGGTGTAGCACCCACCGATCAGGAGCTAATCCTGTTTGTGAATCGACACAAAGCCTTCCGAAATACCGGAATAAATTCCATAAAAAACCGCGATGTAGGGCGACTCTCAGCGAATTTCCATCCTAACGACTCCACTATATCGAGGATGACTCGCAGATTAGCATACTCGTCCTTCCTGTAGCGCTCGCTCCTTCCCTCTCTCTCTCTCTCTCTCTCTCTCTCTCTCTCTCTCTCTCTCTCTCTCTCTCTCTCTCTCTCTCTCTCTCTCTCTCTCTCTCTCTCTCTCTCTCTCTCTCTCTCTCTCTCATATTAATGTTACACCTGTAAAAATCCCTTCAAGATAACACTATCAACCTCATGCGCAATAAAAAAGTGATTTAAATTTGTCCAATAATATCGCACTGGTATTTCTAAAGCGAAACAACTCAAAATAAAACTCAACTGAAAGTGTGTCACTCTAGCCTATGTAGGGAGAATAGCATTAAGACAGGAAGGGTGACACAAGTGCCCTCGGCTCTGAAGCTAGGTACATGGAGTTTTGATGGTTCATAAAGAGATATTTACCATGTCTTCCACAGTCATAACTATGACGGTATGAATAAAACCGATTTTTGAGTTGTGCAACTTTAGAAATACTAGTGCGATATATTAAATAACGGAACAAAATGTTTATATTTAGGTCTTAGAACCAGGTGTACGATTCAAGCATCGGCGAAAATCAGGCCTAATCAGTAGACCCGGAAAATAAAGTCATTTATGAGAAGTAAATTCACGCAATCACAAAGTTGAAAATAATCGAATATAAAATTGACCCCTAAATTTACCTAAAATATTTGTTAAAAAAATTAAGATAAAATTCTATTTCCAATCGCACTCATGAACGATCTTAAAATATTCTACACGGATCGTAAATAATTACCTATAGATCTGAAATAAAAAATTAAGAAGAAAAACATAAAAATATCTTATAAAGTGCATCTTTTACAAAAATAAAATAATAAATAAAAAATGCCGGAATCGCAGGGACTGCGTCATCTGCGGTTTTTTTCTGTGCTACCTAGGGTATGCTCTCGGAAGGTTGGAATCGCAGGGACTGCGTCATCTGCGGTTTTTTTCTGTGCTACCTAGGGTATGCTCTCGGAAGGTTGGAATAGAATCAGTAAATATTGTGTTTTGATGAGTCGTGAAAAATGTTAATGGCTTCTCCAATGACCTCTAAAAGGAAGCGAGATTTTAGGCTCCACAATGCACTGCAAAATTACTGTAAATATTTCCGCTCATTTTTAAAGTTCTGTTATAACAATTTTTCTAATTTTCTTACCTTGTTTTGTTGGACAATGAGTTTAGTAGTAAATACAATTAAAAAGGGAGACATTAAACAAATCTGTTCAAAGGGACGAAAACGACTCCTAATTTTGATAAAATATGGTGCAAAAATATTTTTTTTGACTGTTGTGAACCTAATAATTGTTATGAAATTAGCGGGGGAAAAATCGTAGTACTTACGGCTTTGCGTTTATGGGCTTGCATTTTTTTTTATACCTTCGGCTTTCGAAAAAAAAAAGTGATAAAAAACTAGAATTTTCGTTTTGGTCACTACAAAACATGGATTGAGTTAAACATTTTCAAGACGTATTTCATTTATCCCAAGTAAAGCACAGTCGGGTACTTTTGGTGCTGAAGAAGGATTAGAAAAAACATAAGATATTATTTGACATGAACGAATTTAAGATTTTCAAGTATTTTCATTATTACCTCGAAAAAAGTTGGGAATTCCTGGTATGTGGAAGGAAACCATACAAAAGGTAACTAGATTTCAATAAATGTTCTGATGCACTTTTTGAAAGACCAATCTTAATCAGAGAAAACATTTTTTTTCTTTGGGAACCACTGACCCTTTGAAATTCCTAGTGTAGATGGAGATAGTTAGCAGCTGCAGAGATACGAAGACAGGTATAGTTGGGATTCGTCAGACTTTCAAAAAAGGAAATCTGTATTTGGACGTTTCGACTGCACAATGGCAGCCTTCTTCGGCTAAAAAATATATACAACTTAAAAGTAAAAAAATATATATGTACAACTAGTAAGTAAAAGACAGGCAGAAAAGAGCAGAGTATATATATCAATACAATAAATTTTAACCAATCTTATTTTTAAACAATGAAAATACAGTATTTTCATTGTTTAAAAATAAGATTGGTTAAAATTTATTGTATTGATGCATATACTCTGCTCTTTTCTGCCTGTCTTTTACTTACTAGTTGTACATATATATTTTTTTACTTTTAAGTTGTATATATTTTTTAGCTGAAGAAGGCTGCCATTGTGCAGTCGAAACAACAAATACAGATTTCCTTTTTTGAAAGTCTGACGTTTTTCTCCTAGCCGAATCCCAACTATACCTGTCTTCGTATCTTTGAAATTCCTGTGTTTACCTGAAGGGAAGAGTATTATGGAGATCGGCCCCCAAATTCGGAAAGCCGTCCTCTCCCCTCCCCTCGCTCACATCTTAAACCTCCCATTAATCCGAGCTCCCATAAGGCACGTCAAACAGATTACCAGCCGGTAAAAGCTACATTTATTTTGATCAGCGTGGATATTTAACCTCACCATTTTTATTTTTTTTTTCCTCTCTTCTGTAAATCCTTTTATTTCCTCACGGATATATCTCACATTACACATTCTCCAACTTGTAGGCTTAATGCTCTCTTTAATTTATTCAACAGGTGACAAATGTTTCGACTCCATCTTGAAATGTATCTTATGTATTCTCGTTTATAGGGCGAAGACGAGCAGAGCACAACGTCATGACGCCATTTGTCAAACACTTCAGGCAAATTATTCACCAAGCAGAAACTTAAAGTTTATTTATCCTTCCATTTTCATTCCTCGTTTAATTTGTTACCTAGAAAACGAGTAATTTTTAATAGCGTGTTTCCTCCCTGAAAATCGAGAATGGGATTGACCATATGATTCAATCCGAAAGCGTCGATCGAACAAGAAATATCGACCATCTAGCTATTAAAGTTCTGAATGACTTAAATTTCTACAAAAACTATTCTTATATTTGTCCGTTAAAGCTATAAAATATATCAAAAATATTATCCAATATTTGAGAAAAGAATGAGAAAAAAAAAAACGCATTTTGACACAAAAATGTCAAATAGCAGGATGCCTCCAAATTTAGCGTGATATTCCGGACCTAGGAGTGGATATAGATTCGGTTAGATATTGATTCATACCCTCCGCCTCACAGGGTGCAATTGGCCATTTGTTCTATTGTGCGAGTCCCAAGTTGGTCAACCTTACCTTTAAGTCCTCATGAACTTCGAGTATTGCCTGTCCTCAGTAATCCTTCTGATCTCATCTCCATTGAGGCTTTCGAAATGTATACATTACTATCCAATGCTACACACTCAAATCTTAGCTGCCTCATCCTTTTCCTTACACCATCTGCAGACGGGCGATCATCTGATCTTTATGACATGCATGTCCAATGCTAAACACTCAAATCGTAGCTGTCTCATCCTTTTCCTTACACCATCTGCAGACTGGCGATGATCTGATCTTTATGACATGCATGTCCAATGCTAAACACTCAAATCGTAGCTGTCTCATCCTTTTCCTTACACCATCTGCAGACTGGCGATGATCTGATCTTTATGACATGCATGTCCAATGCTACACACTCAAATCTTAGCTGTCTCATCCTTCTCCTTACGCCATTTGCAGACTGGCGATGATCTGATCTTTATGACATGCATGTCCAATGCTACACACTCAAATCTTAGCTGTCTCATCCTTTTCCTTACACCATCTGCAGACTTGCGATGATCTGATCTTTATGACATGCATGTCCAATGCTACACACTCAAATCTTAGCTGTCTCATTCTTTTCCTTACACCATCTGCAGACTGGCGATGATCTGATCTTTATGACATGCATGTCCTTATTCATGGTGTAATGGCCAGACAACATCGCCACACCCTCTCTCGAAGTTTTCCCGGGTATATCCAAGAAGATCTCCTTCCTGTTTAGACTTTTGAGACATACGAAAGACTTTGTATGGGTAATTCTCTGTCCTTCCCAAAGTTTACCAAATTTTTCTAGACAATCTCGGTCCTATCTACATATACAGGGTGTCCCGACTTTAAACGGCAAAACTTCAGGAGCGTGTAGGGGACCGAAAAACTAAGACAAAAAGTCCCTTAGAGATTTGCACATGTTTTCATTGAAAAATGAAAACATGTTTCGTTTCTTGTTTTGCGATTTTCTCCAAAAAGAATCTAAAAAGAGCAAATCTCTAGGGGACTTTTTGTCTTAGTTTTTCGGTCCCCTACACGCTCCTGAAGTTTTGCCATTTAAATTCGGGACACCCCGTATATTTCGACATTTCTTTCCAGCAATTTCCGATTGGTTCACCCTGTCGACGTTATAACTGACTATACACTGGACTCATGTACTAAAATCTGCATGGATCATTATTAAATTGAACAAAATATGACTTTATAAACGAGGATAGGAGAAGCGTGCACTGGGCCTACTTATACCATATAATATGCTAGTATATCCCAAGTAATTCTATAATTGGAATATCTCTTCCAACCCTATCATTAGCCTTAAATTGTGGGTCCTTACCCAAACAGCTATTCCTTAAATACCCCCTCCTTACTTCCCATCCAACCTTCATTATATTATTATACCAATTCTAAACAAAATTATATTTGTAATACATATATATATTTAAAAAAAAAAAAAGAAGAAAATTCTTGTCATGTCTATGCATTAGTAAATCTTCTTCAGCATTTAATAAATGACTTAATCGATCTTTGTACTAAGCCATTGATTATTTTTAATGCCTACTCTTTGGAGTTGTTCGATACTATCTGCTCAGGATAATGGAGGGTTGTATTTTGTCCCAGAATCGAGGCCTGCAATTATCGATTGTAAGGTGGAGACTCGATATCTGTATCCTATCTTCTTCTTCGCCTTTTAGGAAATCATATCCGATAGATCGTGAGTGGTTCCGATCCTCCTTTAGTCCAGGATCGCATACGCCACCTTTAGTTAACGGTGAAGAGGTTCAGGAACCTAAACATTTGAGTGTTCAACCCTTTTAGGAAAATTACGGAATAACATCCGTCAAACAATCATTTTACCATGATTTTTTTCTGCAATTGCTAAAAAAGTATTACTCGCATTTTACAGTATACAACGAAAACAAGCGTACCAATCCAAAGTCCTTCGTAGAATAGTCAATGCTCTCTTTTATGTCTCCAACAAAACCCTACATAACGACCTAAATATCACCTTCGTAAAACACCTCGCAAAAACCCGTTTCCTAACGTTCCATTCCAAATTGTCATATCATCGAAATCCTTGAGGTCAATCCCTTTCCACTCGGACCCATCCTAAGAGACCTACCCAGGAGGCTTAAGAGACTTTGGCCTTTGGAGGTTTTGGCTAAATTGTATGGATTTCTTAGAGAAGCAAAACATTACAGGAAATTACTTGTACCCGAGTTTAAATTTTAAATGGACTCTTGCAGACGGAGAAATTTCGTTTGTGGAAGTTTTTTTTCAGTGATTTAAATATTGTAATATTAATGTTAAAGAAAACCATTCATACATTTACTGAAGACAAGGCTTTTTCCAGCGGTGGGTTTTTTAACATTTTATCTCGCAGTAATCACATCCTGCTCTATCAGGCTTCTTACATGTTATATATATATTTTCCACCAACCTTTTGTTAACCTTCCAGTAGTTCCCCTAATCATCCCTAATGCATACAAGAACCTTCCAGTAGTTCCCCTAATCATCCCTAATGCATACAAGAACCTTCCAGTAGTTCCCCTAACCATCCCTAATGCATACAAGAACCTTCCAGTAGTTCCCCTAACCATCCCTAATGCATACAAGAACCTTCCAGTAGTTCCCCTAATCATCCCTAATGCATACAAGAACCTTCCAGTAGTTCCCCTAACCATCCCTAATGCATACAAGAACCTTCCAGTAGTTCCCCTAACCATCCCTAATGCATACAAGAACCTTCCAGTACTTCCCCTAATCATCCCTAATGCATACAAGAACCTTCCAGTAGTTCCCCTAATCATCCCTAATGCATACAAGAACCTTCCAGTAGTTCCCCTAATCATCCCTAATGCATACAAGAACCTTCCAGTAGTTCCCCTAACCATCCCTAATGCATACAAGAACCTTCCAGTAGTTCCCCTAATCATCCCTAATGCATACAAGAACCTTCCAGTAGTTCCCCTAACCATCCCTAATGCATACAAGAACCTTCCAGTAGTTCCCCTAATCATCCCTAATGCATACAAGAACCTTCCAGTAGTTCCCCTAACCATCCCTAATGCATACAAGAACCTTCCAGTAGTTCCCCTAATCATCCCTAATGCATACAAGAACCTTCCAGTAGTTCCCCTAACCATCCCTAATGCATACAAGAACCTTCCAGTAGTTCCCCTAATCATCCCTAATGCATACAAGAACCTTCCAGTAGTTCCCCTAATCATCCCTAATGCATACAAGAACCTTCCAGTAGTTCCCCTAATCATCCCTAATGCATACAAGAACCTTCCAGTAGTTCCCCTAACCATCCCTAATGCATACAAGAATGGTCGCGGATCGCCTCTTAGGCAATGCTCCAAAAACTATTTATATATATTGAACACACAACATTATTATGTAGCGAAACATGTGAAGGCAAATAATTTGAAATCAAAATAGTTTTTAAACTGTATTGTTAAATTATTTATTAATTACAAACAAATGATTGGATATTTGAGATAATATAAGCTTAAGGAACTTCTCCAATTTAACTGTAACTTCGACGAAAATAGAAAAAATTAACTTTAATAACACGACTGAAAGGATGAAAGCAAATTAATAAAATAAAAACTAATTTCTAAAAAACAGTTCAATCAAGAAGTTAAAAATTGTCAAGTATTAAAACATCATAAATTCAATTCATCCTTTGGAATTTCTACCCTAGTATTATATTTCTACCCTAGTATCTAGGCGGTGGGTAGTGCGCCAGGCCAAGTTCCGGCCTAAGCATACGTACTGTGTGTATATTACAGGAGGTCTTAGAGCCGATTTCTAGCCTAGTATCTAGGCGGTGGGTAGTGCGCCAGGCCAAGTTCCGGCCTAAGCATACGTACTGTGTGTATATTACAGGAGGTCTTAGAGCCGATTTCTAGCCTAGAATCTAGGCGGTGGGTAGATGGCCAGGCCAAGTTCCGGCCTAAGCATACTGTGTGTATATTACAGGAGGTCTTAGAGCCGATTTTTACCCTCTCATAACTTTCAACCAGGTAAAGATAAAGTTATGAAATTTTACACAGGTATTATACTACTAGATGTGAGTAAAACTGGAAATTTTCATAATTCTACATCGAATAGTTTCTGAGATATAAGCGATCGAAAATCGGGATTTATAGGACTCACTCACTCACTCACTGACTCATCAAAATTATTAGGCACTTCCCATGATGCTAGAGACTTGAAATTTTGCATGAAGATAGATATGAAGACTTTATTAATGGAAAAATCGAAAAATTGCGAAAAGTTGTGTTTGACTCCGCTTCCGGGGCGGGGGCGTGCCAGTTTTGTACTTCCTTCGGAAACCCATCATTCCGTCCGAAACCCATGATGTGGGGTATCGAATGAATTTTCTCGGTATGAAGAACCTATATATGATGTTTTAAGAAACAATTAGACGTATATAGGCTCGGTCAAAATCTTATACCAGCTGTCTGTCTGTATGTTTGTTCCTTATACAAATCCGTACCGTTTGACCGATTTTGACCAAACTTGGGACACAGATGGGTCTTGATGCGGGGAGAATCATAGGCTAGATTAAATTGTCTATCAGCTGTCTGTCTGTCTGTTTGTTCCTTACACAAATACACATTGTTTGGCCGATTTTGACACATATGTTGTTCTTGATCCGGGGAGTGTCATAGGCTAGTTAAAAATCGTCTATCAGCTGTTTGCCTAACTGTTTATTCCTTATACAAATCCACACCGTTTGACCTATTTTGACCAAACTTGGCACGCAGGTAGGTCTTGGTATGGGAGTGTCATATTACCTATGACGTTTTGTACTTTTTGTTCCATCGGAAAGCCATCATTCCTTCTCAAACCCATCACGTGGGGTATCAAATGAATCGTCTTGGTACGATATAGGAGAACCTATATTTGATGTTTTAAGAAACATTTCGACGCTTCTTAACAACAACAGTTGTGACTTCTTTCTTAAATGTAGTAAATAAAGTCGTAGGGGTTACCTGCATAATATACTTGACAGCAGATACTAACTTTTTCAAAGTCGAGCCATCTAAATTACAAAGTTTAGAATTACAAACCCAAAATGTATCGTCTTTGCTCTTATCTTTTTCTGGAAGGCCTTCTACACATTCCCTATTGTGATCTTTATCCTCGGGATAAGGTTCCTGTGTTTTACAGTGTAATAGTTTAGTTAAGAGAGCAATCAATTTGTCCTCTAGAGTAATGTCATCTGGAAGAGCTTATAACTTTTCTAGATTAGTGTTTAGATGTATGTAGGTTGATTATTGGTATCAAATATCAAGCAGTAAGGAGAACTTTATGCAGAATCCAAAGACCCTGGTTTTATATGAAGTACAAAAAGCCAGTAGGTAACTAAATTTTAATTAATAATTAGAAAAAAGTAATGAGATCCCAAAAAAAACATAAATGTGAAATAGAGGCCAAGTTCCTCCCCCCACAAAGAAACACTCCCTTCCCCAAAAATATCCCCTCCCAAAACCCCCCAAAACGCCTTAACATCCTACACTCCTAATTCTCATGACTACAAGCTGACTCTATAGATACCTGACTTAGATTATAGAGTGATGGCATACCTAACTTAGACTACGGCGAGGAACTGACACTTTATCTGAGTGCTGACACTGTTGACCTGCTCACTACTCCTGACAATGAAGCTGCACACTCCTAACGAGTACCGTGGGACGGTAGCATTTAGACAGCATGGCCCCGATCTCTCACCCAATTACCTGTCGCGTCCTCTCTCTCTCTCTCTTCTCTCTCGCTCTCTCTCTCTCTCTTCTTCCTCTAACATCGCTCTTTCTATCTCTTCAAAAGACTTCGTAATAACCTTTAACATCAGATAACATCATGCAGATTAGCCAAAGCTTCCTCGACTAGTTGGATCCTAGTTCTTCGTAAAGGGTAATCATGCAAGTTACGTATACATGATATCAACACATCAATATCAATAACACAACATTCAGAATTGCCAAAATGTCAACAATCGTTGTTCGACCAAATAGTGAACATCAAACAACAAAAAAAATAGTGACTGTCTTCAAGCAAGACGGGTAATAGAAGATTTATCCTTTGTCGCCTAAAAAAATGCTAATCGCCTATTACCTGTTTGAAGAAAATCAAGACATACCTAGATTCCAATCCTGTAACGCAACATTGGCTATAAACATTTACTAACCGAATGCAGGCTTAGGCGAAACTTGACTAATAACTTGACTGATTTTGTCAATGTATATAAAACACATTCCTATTCTTAAGGCAACTCAGAATTTACGGCGGTATTTAAATGGATTTAAATTCCTAAATAGATACCAATAACGACTAAATCATATAAATAGACCGTTATTGTTAGATTGTTGGCGATTGGGAAGTTAGATATTCTCAGAGTTTGGTGGTAAACAAATCTACATTTCTTAGATAAAAAAATGTTGTACTTTTGCCGACGTTTCGGCTAGAGATTCAAGCCGTCGTTTCTATCAATTTAAGAAATTATTGAGACGAAGATCACCTTTTTCACATCGCATGGAGGGAATGCATCTGGAGCATTGCCGTCATCAATTAACATTTAGTGCGAATATAACCTTCTTTTTTAGTTTTTTTTTTTACAGTGTATTGGCTGCTGGTCTATTAGCGTCACCTTTATAGTGGGTACTAAACGTGGTTTTCCCATCCAAGTACTGCCCAGCGTTCCTTAACTACGGTAACGAAAGGGAATCGGTGTATTTAACGTGCTATAACCATGTAGCGAAGATAGCTTACTTCATGAGAGAAGGCGTCAAAGTTTTATAAAGAACTTTCTATATGATTGAGATGAAAACACATCGAAGCATACCACGCCTACAGCGGGATTGCCATTAAGCATTGTGCTAAACTACTCAACGTTGGACTACTTGGTAAACCCCTGTTAGTATCAAATTTATTAGAAGGAATTATGGTATATCACAGCCGTTATAACATTTTGAGAATCATTGAAGAACCACCGCAAAGAATGTCAGAGTTTAAGAATTCATCTGCCAACGGCCATGCCACGTTAAATACAAGAGTTCTCGGTCGATCACCGAAATTGAGCAGCGTGTCAGAGTATATTTCAACCCTCGGGGCGCCATAGAGCATTTTCTTTCAACTCTGAGTGTATTTATCATGAATTACCACTGCAACTGCTACCGTGAGACCATGCGTTGCGTTATACCACTCAGTGTAAGATTGCGAGAATGCATTGAGGTTCCACCTTTTCTATCAGTTTTCAGCGGCCGAGACTCCATCTTGGTATACCAATGCCACTAGCAGAGTACGAAAATTCATCGTGGCATACGGATACAACTATCACCGTATCGCGTTAAACCACTGAGAGCGAGAATTGACCAAATTGTAGAAAGGCAATATTAGGGTCTGAAAATGAAACAAGCCATGCAATTACTGCAGAGTGCATCGGATTCTCATGATACACCTGTGCCAACTTATGATTGCCACACTGCATTGAGTTACCACTGCGATGAAGTTGTACAGGTCTGAGTGGGAGACGGCTTCGTTGTGTATCACTGGGACTATCATGGATTCAGAATAGATTGTGCTATACGTCTGCGTATAAGAACGCATATTTGTGTATCACTACTGCAGTTAAAGTGGAATGAATTGAGATATGGAACTAATACACACAGATTGATCAAACGAATTTTAGTATGCCACTGCAAGATTCTTCTGTGAGCAGTAAACGTGATTCAGTTCAGAAATCATCTGGGGTACGAGAGCCATCATCTGAGAGCAATAATGCATCATGGTATTACAGAGCCATCATCTGAGAGCAATAATGCATCATGGTATTACAGAGCCATCATCTGAGAGCAATAATGCATCATGGTATTACAGAACCATCATCTGAGAGCAATAATGCATCATGGTATTACAGAGCCATCATCTGAGAGCAATAATGCATCATGGTATTACAGAACCATCATCTGAGAGCAATAATGCATCATGGTATTACAGAACCATCATCTGAGAGCAATAATGCATCATGGTATTACAGAACCACCATCTAAGAGCAATAATGCATCATGGTATTACAGAGCCATCATCTGAGAGCAATAATGCATCATGGTATTACAGAACCATCATCTGAGAGCAATAATGCATCATGGTATTACAGAGCCATCATCTGAGAGCAATAATGCATCATGGTATTACAGAACCATCATCTGAGGATGAGAATCGGAGTGGTATATGGAGGATGGGCTGAATCTGTGGAGGGAAGATGGGTGCCGGTGAAACGTCCCAAGCTCTCACTACCGACCCCTGACCCTGGAGTTTCTCCCGCAGCCAAATAGGGCGCGCCACCTCCGACACTGCTTATCACAGCACCGCCTCATCTTCATCCCTCTCTTTATCTGTCTATGGTAATTTAATTGCCAATTGTAGCTAGCTTTTCGAGAGCGCCAGCAGTATCTTCCTTCGGACATCGGGGCCAGCTATTTCCCACCCCTCCGTATGACCTTACAGTCTCGCTGTGTTATCAGTGACCTTACAGCGTACTATCAGGAACACTCTGATCGCATAGGTACGCTTACTATGTGACCTGGAATCCAAAGAGGCTGAACCGGTTCCATCACTTCTTAGTGTTAATTTATACATACCTTATATTGGAAGATATTATCCAATGAAATATACTTTACGAAGGCGGGTCTTTCCGGTCGAACACTCACACATTCGTGAGTACATACTTCTTCACTCTGACGTTCTCCTAATGTGGTGTTGACGCTCTTTAACTTCTACAATCCACTCACCTCTCTCCAACTCATAGCTCGTAACTTTGCACGAGCATACATGAGACTAATACCGTAGTTTATGAGATTAGAAGAATAATGCAGATCCAATAGGTATAATGTTCATACTTACCATCTAATTGGATCACCACACTTCGACTGAAATATGTAATACAAGATATGTTTATTGTAAACTTTTATTAATTTGTCAGTCAGATAATAATAACCCTTAATTTGAAGGAGAAAATAATCACATAAAAATAGACCGTCTCGCAAAAGCCTCAAAACTCAACACATTTCACAGTAGATGGATAATGTACGCAGTATTCCTAAATAACTTGCTTAAAATAGCCTATATAAATACCAAATAAATGTTAATAGTTTTGGTACTGTATATTTATAATAAACACTTATTAAATTGTTATTTTTATTAATTAACTTTGTACCTAATCAAATTTCAAATTCTAATTCACCATGTTTTTTATTTTACAACACAGGTTCCTTTTTGGTTGGGAAACATGTTTACCGAGTATATACATATGTATATGCATATAATAGGTATTTAACGGAGTTCGATTCGGTCTTTAGAGGGTTAAATTCAGTAAATTATACCCGGAGTCAACGGAGACTGTTACTTTTCGCTAATAGGGCCATACATTTATTTCACATTTCGTTTCAGCTTGTATTCAAATTTGTAGACCAATATTTAATATATGTAACGCTCAACTGACCAATAAAATATTTACTGATTGAATATCAAAGACGATGTAATTTATACATCTGGACTGATATGTTACAACTCCTAGTCAATGATAGGAAGTACGCAAACACTATAATCGCTTACCTTAACACATGGCTCTCAACCCCATTTTCATTTAAATTTAGAAAGAGGGTTTGCATTACACTTCATAATTAGAATGTATTTTATTAATTTAAGGTGTCATTTAAAGAATTTTGATATCCATTACTCAAAATATAATTATTAAAAATACATCCTCGTAATTTAACTATACTGGAAATACTCTTTGTAATTTGTAGATGAAAATGAAGCAAACTTAACATGCAGCATGACCAATGATGAAAAGGTTTTTAAATGTCTTATTTTTATAGCCGAAGAGATATATATTTTTAATTTGCTGAAATATAAATTTTGATGTTCATTTTGTTAAAACTAGGCGCATAGAATGGCTGGGTCATGTGGCTAGGATGGACAATAGTAGGATGCCTTATAAGGCATTGTTCGCTACGATGTATGGGACAAGAAGAAGGGGAAGGCCAAGGAAAAGATGGCTGGAGGATGTGGCTAGGATGGACAATAGTAGGATGCCTTATAAGGCATTGTTCGCTACAATGTATGGGACAAGAAGAAGGGGAAGGCCAAGGAAAAGATGACTGGAGGATGTGGCTAGGATGGACAATAGTAGGATGCCTTATAAGGCATTGTTCGCTACAATGTATGGGACAAGAAGAAGGAGAAGGCCAAGGAAAAGATGGCTGGAGGATGTGGCTAGGATGGACAATAGTAGGATGCCTTATAAGGCATTGTTCGCTACGATGTATGGGACAAGAAGAAGGGGAAGGCCAAGGAAAAGATGGCTGGAGGATGTGGCTAGGATGGACAATAGTAGGATGCCTTATAAGGCATTGTTCGCTACAATGTATGGGACAAGAAGAAGGAGAAGGCCAAGGAAAAGATGGCTGGAGGATGTGGCTAGGATGGACAATAGTAGGATGCCTTATAAGGCATTGTTCGCTACGATGTATGGGACAAGAAGAAGGGGAAGGCCAAGGAAAAGATGGCTGGAGGATGTGGCTAGGATGGACAATAGTAGGATGCCTTATAAGGCATTGTTCGCTACGATGTATGGGACAAGAAGAAGGGGAAGGCCAAGGAAAAGATGGCTGGAGGATGTGGCTAGGATGGACAATAGTAGGATGCCTTATAAGGCATTGTTCGCTACAATGTATGGGACAAGAAGAAGGAGAAGGCCAAGGAAAAGATGACTGGAGGATGTGGCTAGGATGGACAATAGTAGGATGCCTTATAAGGCATTGTTCGCTACAATGTATGGGACAAGAAGAAGGGGAAGGCCAAGGAAAAGATGACTGGAGGATGTTGAGAGCGGCTTGAAACTACTGGGTGTGGGAAATTGCAAATATAGTGCAAAGAATAGCAATTATTGGCATGCTATTTTACAGGAAGCCAAGGCCCGTCTAGGGCTGTAGTGCTGCATAGTAAGTAAGTAAGTAAGTATGTAAGTAAGTAAGTAAGTAATAAAAACTTTAATAATAATTTTATCTGTTGTCTTAAAAACAATTATTTATTTTCATTATGTCGATGCGCCGTAAAAAAAAAAAAAAAAAAAAAAAAAAAAAAAAAAAAAAAAAAAAAAAAAAAAAAAAAAAATTATTTATTTATTTATTCAAGGAGCTCCGCAACGCAGGCGATTAGCTCCATGATGTGTCTTAAATAAAAATTCCCCCCCCCCCAAAAAAAAAGAAAAAAAAAATACAAAAAACAGAACAATGTTAATGTACCTTCCAACATCTGTGCAACGTGCACATCAAAAATATTAAGAACGACTATTTAATATGTTCAAATAATATTGTGGATGTTAAAATTTAAATAAAAAATATGTTCAATAAATTATAATTTCATAATGATAGTATATCATCAAAATAATATAATACATTACATGATAATTCAGAATCGATATGATATATATGAATGAAGAAGGACAATAAAGTCTGAATCGTTGAAGTAAAAATCAAATTAAAAAACCCATCTATCTTCTCTGAACACACCACCTTCATAACCCATCTATCTTCTCTGAACACACCACCTTCATAACCCATCTATCTTCTCCGAACACACCACCTTCATAACCCATCTATCTTCTCCGAACACACCACCTTCATAACCCATCTATCTTCTCCGAACACACCACCTTCATAACCCATCTATCTTCTCCGAACACACCACCTTCATAACCCATCTATCTTCTCTGAACACACCACCTTCATAACCCATCTATCTTCTCTGAACACACCACCTTCATAACCCATCTATCTTCTCTGAACACACCACCTTCATAACCCATCTATCTTCTCCGAACACACCACCTTCATAACCCATCTATCTTCTCCGAACACACCACCTTCATAACCCATCTATCTTCTCCGAACACACCACCTTCATAACCCATCTATCTTCTCCGAACACACCACCTTCATAACCCATCTATCTTCTCTGAACACACCACCTTCATAACCCATCTATCTTCTCCGAACACACCACCTTCATAACCCATCTATCTTCTCCGAACACACCACCTTCATAACCCATCTATCTTCTCCGAACACACCACCTTCATAACCCATCTATCTTCTCTGAACACACCACCTTCATAACCCATCTATCTTCTCCGAACACACCACCTTCATAACCCATCTATCTTCTCTGAACACACCGCCTTCATAACCCATCTATCTTCTCTGAACACACCACCTTCATAACCCATCTATCTTCTCCGAACACACCACCTTCATAACCCGTCTATCTTCTCTGAACACACCACCTTCATAACCCATCTATCTTCTCTGAACACACCACCTTCATAACCCATCTATCTTCTCTGAACACACCACCTTCATAACCCATCTATCTTCTCTGAACACACCACCTTCATAACCCATCTATCTTCTCTGAACACACCACCTTCATAACCCATCTATCTTCTCCGAACACACCACCTTCATAACCCATCTATCTTCTCCGAACACACCACCTTCATAACCCATCTATCTTCTCCGAACACACCACCTTCATAACCCATCTATCTTCTCCGAACACACCACCTTCATAACCCATCTATCTTCTCTGAACACACCACCTTCATAACCCATCTATCTTCTCCGAACACACCACCTTCATAACCCATCTATCTTCTCCGAACACACCACCTTCATAACCCATCTATCTTCTCCGAACACACCACCTTCATAACCCATCTATCTTCTCTGAACACACCACCTTCATAACCCATCTATCTTCTCCGAACACACCACCTTCATAACCCATCTATCTTCTCCGAACACACCACCTTCATAACCCATCTATCTTCTCCGAACACACCACCTTCATAACCCATCTATCTTCTCCGAACACACCACCTTCATAACCCATCTATCTTCTCCGAACACACCACCTTCATAACCCATCTATCTTCTCTGAACACACCACCTTCATAACCCATCTATCTTCTCCGAACACACCACCTTCATAACCCATCTATCTTCTCCGAACACACCACCTTCATAACCCATCTATCTTCTCCGAACACACCACCTTCATAACCCATCTATCTTCTCCGAACACACCACCTTCATAACCCATCTATCTTCTCTGAACACACCACCTTCATAACCCATCTATCTTCTCTGAACACACCACCTTCATAACCCATCTATCTTCTCCGAACACACCACCTTCATAACCCATCTATCTTCTCCGAACACACCACCTTCATAACCCATCTATCTTCTCCGAACACACCACCTTCATAACCCATCTATCTTCTCCGAACACACCACCTTCATAACCCATCTATCTTCTCCGAACACACCACCTTCATAACCCATCTATCTTCTCCGAACACACCACCTTCATAACCCATCTATCTTCTCTGAACACACCACCTTCATAACCCATCTATCTTCTCTGAACACACCACCTTCATAACCCATCTATCTTCTCTGAACACACCACCTTCATAACCCATCTATCTTCTCTGAACACACCACCTTCATAACCCATCTATCTTCTCTGAACACACCACCTTCATAACCCGTCTATCTTCTCTGAACACACCACCTTCATAACCCATCTATCTTCTCTGAACACACCACCTTCATAACCCATCTATCTTCTCTGAACACACCACCTTCATAACCCATCTATCTTCTCCGAACACACCACCTTCATAACCCATCTATCTTCTCTGAACACACCACCTTCATAACCCATCTATCTTCTCTGAACACACCACCTTCATAACCCATCTATCTTCTCTGAACACACCGCCTTCATAACCCATCTATCTTCTCTGAACACACCACCTTCATAACCCATCTATCTTCTCTGAACACACCACCTTCATAGCCCGTCTATCTTCTCTGAACACACCACCTTCATAACCCATCTATCTTCTCTGAACACACCGCCTTCATAACCCATCTATCTTCTCTGAACACACCACCTTCATAACCCATCTATCTTCTCCGAACACACCACCTTCATAACCCATCTATCTTCTCTGAACACACCACCTTCATAACCCATCTATCTTCTCTGAACACACCACCTTCATAACCCATCTATCTTCTCTGAACACACCACCTTCATAACCCATCTATCTTCTCTGAACACACCACCTTCATAACCCATCTATCTTCTCTGAACACACCACCTTCATAACCCGTCTATCTTCTCTGAACACACCACCTTCATAACCCATCTATCTTCTCTGAACACACCACCTTCATAACCCGTCTATCTTCTCTGAACACACCACCTTCATAACCCATCTATCTTCTCTGAACACACCACCTTCATAACCCATCTATCTTCTCTGAACACACCACCTTCATAAGCCATCTATCTTCTCTGAACACACCACCTTCATAACCCGTCTATCTTCTCTGAACACACCACCTTCATAACCCTTCTATCTTCTCTGAACACACCACCTTCATAAATTTTGTTCAAAATATTAACTGTGACGTCAAAAACCAAACGTCAAAAGGAATAAATACAGAAACCCAGCGTTGTAACAGCCAACAATCTTCTCAGACAATATAAATTTGGTTATGTTTCTATTCGAACGTCCAAATACAATATGTGCGACGAATAAACCGTCGGAAGCTAAGAACTAAAGATGAGTGTGGGAACTCGGACAAGCAGCGGCCAGCGTCGGAGGTGGACAATTACCGTACTACTGGCCACGACTGGATTCTAACAAGGAAGCGATGTACCGGGAGCCTCCACAACTCTCGGGCACGATTCGAAAACACGCTTCTACCAATGGCTGTACTGCTCCAAGCATCTAATAGGGTACCTATAGGGCGGGATACAGTCTTCTGACACCAATGCAGGACAGTAAGAGTAGAAATAGTAATTAAATCATCTTGACTAAAGATTTTAAGGATATTTGGCAAGTCAATACACCCGAAAACACGCTTCTACCGATGGCTCTACTGCTCCAAGCATCTAATAGGGTACCTATAGGGCGGGATACAGTCTTCTGACACCAATGCAGGACAGTAAGAGTAGAAATAGTAATTAAATCATCTTGACTAAAGATTTTAAGGATATTTGGCAAGTCAATACACCCGAAAACACGCTTCTACCAATGGCTGTACTGCTCCAAGCATCTAATAGGGTACCTATAGGGCGGGATACTGTCTTCTGACACCAATGCAGGACAGTAAGAGTAGAAATAGTAATTAAATCATCTTGACTAAAGATTTTAAGGATATTTGGCAAGTCAATACACCCGAAAACACGCTTCTACCAATGGCTGTACTGCTCCAAGCATCTAATAGGGTACCTATAGGGCGGGATACAGTCTTCTGACACCAATGCAGGACAGTAAGAGTAGAAATAGTAATTAAATCATCTTGACTTAAGATTTTAAGGATATTTGGCAAGTCAATACACCCGAAAACACGCTTCTACCGATGGCTGTACTGCTCCAAGCATCTAATAGGGTACCTATAGGGCGGGATACTGTCTTCTGACACCAATGCAGGACAGTAAGAGTAGAAATAGTAATTAAATGATCTTGACTAAAGATTTTAAGGATATTTGGCAAGTCAATACACCCGAAAACACGCTTCTACCGATGGCTGTACTGCTCCAAGCATCTAATAGGGTACCTATAGGGCGGGATACAGTCTTCTGACACCAATGCAGGACAGTAAGAGTAGAAATAGTAATTAAATCATCTTGACTAAAGATTTTAAGGATATTTGGCAAGTCAATACACCCGAAAACACGCTTCTACCGATGGCTGTACTGCTCCAAGCATCTAATAGGGTACCTATAGGGCAGGATACAGTCTTCTGACACCAATGCAGGACAGTAAGAGTAGAAATAGTAATTAAATCATCTTGACTTAAGATTTTAAGGATATTTGGCAAGTCAATACACCCGAAAACACGCTTCTACCGATGGCTGTACTGCTCTAAGCATCTAATAGGGTACCTATAGGGCGGGATACAGTCTTCTGACACCAATGCAGGACAGTAAGAGTAGAAATAGTAATTAAATCATCTTGACTTAAGATTTTAAGGATATTTGGCAAGTCAATACACCCGAAAACACGCTTTTACCGATGGCTGTACTGCTCTAAGCATCTAATAGGGTACCTATAGGGCGGGATACTGTCTTCTGACACCAATGCAGGACAGTAAGAGTAGAAATAGTAATTAAATCATCTTGACTTAAGATTTTAATGATATTTGGCAAGTCAATACACCCGAAAACACGCTTCTACCGATGGCTGTACTGCTCTAAGCATCTAATAGGGTACCTATAGGGCGGGATACAGTCTTCTGACACCAATGCAGGACAGTAAGAGTAGAAATAGTAATTAAATCATCTTGACTAAAGATTTTAAGGATATTTGGCAAGTCAATACACCCGAAAACACGCTTCTACCGATGGCTGTACTGCTCCAAGCATCTAATAGGGTACCTATAGGGCAGGATACAGTCTTCTGACACCAATGCAGGACAGTAAGAGTAGAAATAGTAATTAAATCATCTTGACTTAAGATTTTAATGATATTTGGCAAGTCAATACACCCGAAAACACGCTTCTACCGATGGCTGTACTGCTCTAAGCATCTAATAGGGTACCTATAGGGCGGGATACAGTCTTCTGACACCAATGCAGGACAGTAAGAGTAGAAATAGTAATTAAATCATCTTGACTTAAGATTTTAATGATATTTGGCAAGTCAATACACCCGAAAACACGCTTCTACCGATGGCTGTACTGCTCCAAGCATCTAATAGGGTACCTATAGGGCGGGATACAGTCTTCTGACACCAATGCAGGACAGTAAGAGTAGAAATAGTAATTAAATCATCTTGACTTAAGATTTTAATGATATTTGGCAAGTCAATACACCCGAAAACACGCTTCTACCGATGGCTGTACTGCTCCAAGCATCTAATAGGGTACCTATAGGGCGGGATACAGTCTTCTGACACCATTGCAGGACAGTAAGAGTAGAAATAGTAATTAAATCATCTTGACTTAAGATTTTAATGATATTTGGCAAGTCAATACACCCGAAAACACGCTTCTACCGATGGCTCTACTGCTCCAAGCATCTAATAGGGTACCTATAGGGCGGGATACAGTCTTCTGACACCAATGCAGGACAGTAAGAGTAGAAATAGTAATTAAATCATCTTGACTTAAGATTTTAATGATATTTGGCAAGTCAATACACACGAAAACACGCTTCTACCGATGGCTGTACTGCTCCAAGCATCTAATAGGGTACCTATAGGGCGGGATACAGTCTTCTGACACCAATGCAGGACAGTAAGAGTAGAAATAGTAATTAAATCATCTTGACTAAAGATTTTAAGGATATTTGGCAAGTCAATACACCCGAAAACACGCTTCTACCGATGGCTGTACTGCTCTAAGCATCTAATAGGGTACCTATAGGGCGGGATACTGTCTTCTGACACCAATGCAGGACAGTAAGAGTAGAAATAGTAATTAAATCATCTTGACTTAAGATTTTAAGGATATTTGGCAAGTCAATACACCCGAAAACACGCTTCTACCGATGGCTGTACTGCTCTAAGCATCTAATAGGGTACCTATAGGGCGGGATACAGTCTTCTGACACCAATGCAGGACAGTAAGAGTAGAAATAGTAATTAAATCATCTTGACTTAAGATTTTAAGGATATTTGGCAAGTCAATACACCCGAAAACACGCTTCTACCGATGGCTGTACTGCTCTAAGCATCTAATAGGGTACCTATAGGGCGGGATACAGTCTTCTGACACCAATGCAGGACAGTAAGAGTAGAAATAGTAATTAAATCATCTTGACTAAAGATTTTAATGATATTTGGCAAGTCAATACACCCGAAAACACGCTTCTACCGATGGCTGTACTGCTCCAAGCATCTAATAGGGTACCTATAGGGCGGGATACTGTCTTCTGACACCAATGCAGGACAGTAAGAGTAGAAATAGTAATTAAATCATCTTGACTAAAGATTTTAAGGATATTTGGCAAGTCAATACACCCGAAAACACGCTTCTACCGATGGCTGTACTGCTCCAAGCATCTAATAGGGTACCTGTAGGGCGGGATACAGTCTTCTGACACCAATGCAGGACAGTAAGAGTAGAAATAGTAATTAAATCATCTTGACTTAAGATTTTAAGGATATTTGGCAAGTCAATACACCCGAAAACACGCTTCTACCGATGGCTGTACTGCTCTAAGCATCTAATAGGGTACCTATAGGGCAGGATACAGTCTTCTGACACCAATGCAGGACAGTAAGAGTAGAAATAGTAATTAAATCATCTTGACTAAAGATTTTAAGGATATTTGGCAAGTCAATACACCCGAAAACACGCTTCTACCGATGGCTGTACTGCTCCAAGCATCTAATAGGGTACCTATAGGGCGGGATACAGTCTTCTGACACCAATGCAGGACAGTAAGAGTAGAAATAGTAATTAAATCATCTTGACTAAAGATTTTAAGGATATTTGGCAAGTCAATACACCCGAAAACACGCTTCTACCGATGGCTGTACTGCTCCAAGCATCTAATAGGGTACCTATAGGGCGGGATACAGTCTTCTGACACCAATGCAGGACAGTAAGAGTAGAAATAGTAATTAAATCATCTTGACTAAAGATTTTAAGGATATTTGGCAAGTCAATACACCCGAAAACACGCTTCTACCGATGGCTGTACTGCTCTAAGCATCTAATAGGGTACCTATAGGGCGGGATACAGTCTTCTGACACCAATGCAGGACAGTAAGAGTAGAAATAGTAATTAAATCATCTTGACTAAAGATTTTAAGGATATTTGGCAAGTCAATACACCCGAAAACACGCTTCTACCGATGGCTGTACTGCTCTAAGCATCTAATAGGGTACCTATAGGGCGGGATACAGTCTTCTGACACCAATGCAGGACAGTAAGAGTAGAAATAGTAATTAAATCATCTTGACTTAAGATTTTAAGGATATTTGGCAAGTCAATACACCCGAAAACACGCTTCTACCGATGGCTGTACTGCTCTAAGCATCTAATAGGGTACCTATAGGGCGGGATACAGTCTTCTGACACCAATGCAGGACAGTAAGAGTAGAAATAGTAATTAAATCATCTTGACTAAAGATTTTAAGGATATTTGGCAAGTCAATACACCCGAAAAATAAATTAATAATAATACAAAAAAAAATTAAAAAGAGTCTCCCACGCAGGAGCTACATATCTAAACACATTCCTCAAAATGTAGTTCGTGTCGACTGTATTCCTGAATAATATGCTTAAAATAACCTACATACATAAAACATAACATGAACAGTTTTGCTCTTTTAAATTTTAAATGAACAGCTGAATCTATTACTACTTTTTTTTTTAATTATATTTTTTTTGGAGACCCAAACGGGTGGCCGTGAGGATTAAGGCGTGAGCAGAGTCCGTGCCAAAGGTCATGGGTTCGATTCCCACTAGCCTTTTCTTTTTTCGAAAGAAAATCCACCACCCCTATCTTGGCTAGAAAAGGGTGGTAACCTATAGGTAACCCGCCCTAAAATTCGTAGTCAATAATAAATGCACGTAAATATTTAAATAGAAGAAGAAAGAAGAATAAAACTTTATTTAACAAAAAAAAAAAAACAAAGTTTAGTTGCCCAACTATATTGGATTGCTTAATACATAACGTACTAATCAACAAAACAAAACTGCAATAATTATAAAAATATATGAAACAAGTCAAATCAATATGTAAATTAATTATCCTCAGGAGGGTTATGTATACTAGCTACTACACTACTTAATAAATACACTAAAACTCCGCCCACGTGTAAAAATAGAATAGAACAGAAAATAGAATAAAAAAAATTGTATTTGTGAATGTTTCACATTACATAGTGGAGGTTATCATCTCTTAATACAAACATATACAAACAATTATCATGTCTTTGTAAAAATACAAAAAAATATATATATAACCTTATCATAAGTAAAAGTATCAAAAAGTAATTATCAGTTAATAATAAATAACAATCTTCTAATCTAAAACTAACAAAGACTTTTAAACTAAATATTTTTAGTTATTACTTTCCTACTTCATTTACTAATACATTACATGGATGATTATAAAATATATATATAACCTTATCATAAGTAAAAGTATCAAAAAGTAATTATCAGTTAATAATAAATAACAATGTTCTAATCTAAAACTAACAAAGACTTTTAAACTAAATGTTTTTAATTATTACTTTCCTACTTCATTTACTAATACATTACATGGATGATTATAAAATATATAAATAACCTTATCATAAGTAAAAGTATCAAAAAGTAATTATCAGTTAATAATAAATAACAATGTTCTAATCTAAAACTAACAAAGACTTTTAAACTAAATGTTTTTAATTATTACTTTCCTACTTCATTTACTAATACATTACATGGATGATTATAAAATATATATATAACCTTATCATAAGTAAAAGTATCAAAAAGTAATTATCAGTTAATAATAAATAACAATGTTCTAATCTAAAACTAACAAAGACTTTTAAACTAAATGTTTTTAATTATTACTTTCCTACTTCATTTACTAATACATTACATGGATGATTATAAAATATATATATAACCTTATCATAAGTAAAAGTATCAAAAAGTAATTATCAGTTAATAATAAATAACAATGTTCTAATCTAAAACTAACAAAGACTTTTAAACTAAATGTTTTTAATTATTACTTTCCTACTTCATTTACTAATACATTACATGGATGATTATAAAATATATATATAACCTTATCATAAGTAAAAGTATCAAAAAGTAATTATCAGTTAATAATAAATAACAATGTTCTAATCTAAAACTAACAAAGACTTTTAAACTAAATGTTTTTAATTATTACTTTCCTACTTCATTTACTAATACATTACATGGATGATTATAAAATATATATATAACCTTATCATAAGTAAAAGTATCAAAAAGTAATTATCAGTTAATAATAAATAACAATGTTCTAATCTAAAACTAACAAAGACTTTTAAACTAAATGTTTTTAATTATTACTTTCCTACTTCATTTACTAATACATTACATGGATGATTATAAAATATATATATAACCTTATCATAAGTAAAAGTATCAAAAAGTAATTATCAGTTAATAATAAATAACAATGTTCTAATCTAAAACTAACAAAGACTTTTAAACTAAATGTTTTTAATTATTACTTTCCTACTTCATTTACTAATACATTACATGGATGATTATAAAATAATTTTTCATTCGCCTCAATTCATTTATTTAGTTTTATTATTTTTAATTGGTGTATAGCACTTAATTTCTGTAATATATATTTATTTATTTAGTTTTATTCATTCATAAAGTTCACTTAATTCCTAAGTTAGCTATTTATACCAATAACTCAATCATTTATAACATAATCTAAATGAATTGATAAAGATAAGTCGCCACCTAGATAAATATCTAAATCTGAGTATTTTTCTATTATTTTAGAGAGATATTCTAATAATTGAGCAACATACCCTAACTGTAGATTAGATCTTAGATAGAAACATCCAACTATATCTGATCGACACCTATTTGATACTTTAGAAATAATCCAGAACCTAGAATCATCTATTAGTTTATAATTATACGATGAATCTATAAACATTAGCAGAGCTCCATGTGCCCTGTCTCGAGTCTTATCTTCAACAGCATTCCTGGATACTATATTATACCCTTGCAAAATATAAACATCTTTTGGAGGCTCCACGAGCCACGTTTCTATTGTGCATATTATGTTTGATTGCCTTATTTCTTTTAGTGAAGTTTGGACTAGATTTAGAACATTTCCAAAGCCCTGACAATTCCAGAATATAACGCCAGAGCTTCTTGATTGCTATGTGATGTTCGGGATTTCTAAGTCATTTGAACCAGTATTTTCCTCTGAATATAACGCCAGAGCTTCTTGATTGCTATGTGATGTTCGGGGTTTCTAAGTCATTTGAACCAGTATTTTCCTCTGAATATAACGCCAGAGCTTCTTGATTGCTATGTGATGTTCGGGGTTTCTAAGTCATTTGAACCAGTATTTTCCTCTGAATATAACGCCAGAGCTTCTTGATTGCTATGTGATGTTCGAGGTTTCTAAATCATTTGAACCAGTATTTTCCTCTGAATATAACGCCAGAGCTTCTTGATTGCTATGTGATGTTCGGGGTTTCTAAGCCCAGACAATTCCAGAATACAACGCCAGAGCTTCTTGATTGCTATGTGATGTTCGGGGTTTCTAAATCATTTGAACCAGTATTTTCCTCAGAATATAACGCCAGAGCTTCTTGATTGCTTTGTGATGTTCGGGGTTTCTAAGCCCTGACAACTCCAGAATATAACGCCAGAGCTTCTTGATTGCTATGTGATGTTCGGGGTTTCTAAATCATTTGAACCAGTATTTTCCTCAGAATATAACGCCAGAGCTTCTTGATTGCTATGTGATGTTCGGGGTTTCTAAGCCCTGACAATTCCAGAATATAACGCCAGAGCTTCTTGATTGCTATGTGATGTTCGGGATTTCTAAATCATTTGAACCAGTATTTTCCTCAGAATATAACGCCATAGCTTCTTGATTGCTATGTGATGTTCGGGGTTTCTAAGCCCTGACAATTCCAGAATATAACGCCAGAGCTTCTTGATTGCTATGTGATGTTCGGGGTTTCTAAGCCCTGACAATTCCAGAATATAACGCCAGAGCTTCTTGATTGCTATGTGATGTTCGGGGTTTCTAAGCCCTGACAATTCCAGAATATAACGCCAGAGCTTCTTGATTGCTTTGTGATGTTCGGGGTTTCTAAGCCCTGACAATTCCAGAATATAACGCCAGAGCTTCTTGATTGCTATGTGATGTTCGGGGTTTCTAAGCCCTGACAATTCCAGAATATAACGCCAGAGCTTCTTGATTGCTATGTGATGTTCGGGGTTTCTAAGCCCTGACAATTCCAGAATATAACGCCAGAGCTTCTTGATTGCTATGTGATGTTCGGGGTTTCTAAGCCCTGACAATTCCAGAATATAACGCCAGAGCTTCTTGATTGCTATGTGATGTTCGGGGTTTCTAAGCCCTGACAATTCCAGAATATAACGCCAGAGCTTCTTGATTGCTATGTGATGTTCGGGGTTTCTAAGCCCTGACAATTCCAGAATATAACGCCAGAGCTTCTTGATTGCTATGTGATGTTCGGCGTTTCTAAGTCATTTGAACCAGTATTTTCCTCTGAATATAACGCCAGAGCTTCTTGATTGCTATGTGATGTTCAAGGTTTCTAAGCCCTGACAATTCCAGAATATAACGCCAGAGCTTCTTGATTGCTATGTGATGTTCGGGGTTTCTAAGCCCTGACAATTCCAGAATATAACGCCAGAGCTTCTTGATTGCTATGTGATGTTCGGGGTTTCTAAGCCCTGACAATTCCAGAATATAACGCCAGAGCTTCTTGATTGCTATGTGATGTTCGGGGTTTCTAAGTCATTTGAACCAGTATTTTCCTCTGAATATAACGCCAGAGCTTCTTGATTGCTATGTGATGTTCGGGGTTTCTAAGCCCTGACAATTCCAGAATATAACGCCAGAGCTTCTTGATTGCTATGTGATGTTCGGGGTTTCTAAGTCATTTGAACCAGTATTTTCCTCTGAATATAACGCCAGAGCTTCTTGATTGCTATGTGATGTTCGGGGTTTCTAAGCCCTGACAATTCCAGAATATAACGCCAGAGCTTCTTGATTGCTATGTGATGTTCGGCGTTTCTAAGTCATTTGAACCAGTATTTTCCTCAGAATATAACGCCAGAGCTTCTTGATTGCTATGTGATGTTCGGCGTTTCTAAGTCATTTGAACCAGTATTTTCCTCTGAATATAACGCCAGAGCTTCTTGATTGCTATGTGATGTTCGGGGTTTCTAAGCCCTGACAATTCCAGAATATAACGCCAGAGCTTCTTGATTGCTATGTGATGTTCGGGGTTTCTAAGCCCTGACAATTCCAGAATATAACGCCAGAGCTTCTTGATTGCTATGTGATGTTCGGCGTTTCTAAGTCATCTGAACCAGTATTTTCCTCTGAAAATTCCCGCTCTTTAATATTTCCCTTTTCTATCTTTTTTACTTTTATAATGTTTTTTGTTTGTGCTTTATTTATTTTTGATTTATTTATTTTCATCTTTCTTCCCTCACTCGCTTTTCTAGATAAAGCATTATCTTTTCTACTGCTTACATTGGACACACAAGGCGCAACTATATTCTGTAAGACACCTGATAGAGCGTCTGAAGTAGTATATACTTTATTAGCTATGAACAATTTGTCGTATATAAGTTTAGCCGGCTTATTTAGGGATCTAGCTTTTTTTAAATAAGGAATGAGAATTTTCCGACTATTTCTGGTTTCTCTTGTAAAATCAGGTGATATAATTATTCTTGTTTTGGCAAGCATTTTACTCGATTGGAGTATTTTCCTTTTTAGACTAGCAGTTGTTAATCTTAATAGAATCGGTCGATTTTTTAAACTATATTTTTAGCGCGGTTCCTCCCTCCCTCATTGTATAAGGTTGATACAATGAAACAAGCCGGAAGTGCCGACTAGAAAATTTCGCGTTTCAGAACCCATAGAGACCGAAAATAACGGTGGTTCAAATTTGTATATATATATATATATATATATATATATATATATATATATATATATATATATATATATATATATATCGGGTGGGAGAATACAAGCAAGCGCAAAGAAGCAAGACGTAGAACAGTCTGAAAGCAGTCCCATCGGCTCTACTCTATGTCAACAGGCCTCGGTACAACAATGCACATCTGAAACTTGCCATATGGCAATATGATCAATCGAATATATAGGTCATTAAAAAATAAAAAGTATACAAAAAATTTACAGCCATGGACCGTCTGAAGAAGCAGAATGTGATTTCTGCGAAATATTACGCAAATAAATCGACCGCTGGAGGATGCCGTATTAACACAAATAATTCTCCCCAGCGAAGAAACCTCAAAAATAATATATATATATATATATATATATATATATATATATATATATATATATATATATTTGTCTGTTCGCTCATTTCTGGCTTCCCTAATGGTCCGATTGTGATGAAATTTGGTACAAAAATCCGTCTTCCAATTTGAAAGGTCAAGTTTGTTAACCAGCAGAATCCGCCCACTGGAAGATGGCGTTTGGGGCGAAATTCGCGCAAAAAAATCGTAACGCTTATGTTTTTGAGTTCATAAGCTTGTAAGTACTCGTTTTATATGCTTCTTGGGCTAGGGAAACGAATGAAGTCATTTTCAAGGCGATAGCTTTAACCGTTTTCGTGAAAATTGGAAAAATAGTTTTTGAATACCGTTTTTGGTTTGGGTACTTAAAATCATGGGATTCAGTTCAAACATTTTCTGCATGTTCTACATTCATTAAAACTAACATGTTAAACTTTTGGTTACGTTTGGAGTTAAGGAAGGGTTAGAATAAAATATTTTATTAACAGACATAAAAAATTTCGGTAACTTTGTATACTTTCCTTAATATTTCGAAAAAGGTTGAGAATCTTGCGAAACGTAAGATTACCATTAGAAAGCTTACTAAATGTTTTACAAAAATGGTTCTAATGAAAGTTTTGATTAGGCGATGTCAATCGGAGAAATAAGTCCTTAAACCTTTAAAGTAATTGATTTCGCTTTTTCGAACTGTTCTTTTTGTCTTTGATTTTGGTACTTAGAATTATGGGATTCAGTTGAAACATTTTCTGCATGTTCGAATTTCATCAACACTAATATGTTGAAATTTTAGTTATGTTTGGAGTAAAGAAAGGGTTAGAATAAAATATTTTATTAACAGACAAGAAAAGTTTGTGTGACTTTGTATACTTTCGTTAGTATCTCGAAAACCGTTGACAATCTTGGGAAGCAGAAGGTTACCATTCGAAAGCTTACTAAATGCTTTACAAAAAAGGTTCTAAAGAAAGTTTTAATTAGGCGATGTCAATCGGAGAAATAAGTGCTTAAAACTTTAAAGTAATTGATTTCGTTTATTCGAATGGTTCTTTTTGTCTATTTTATTCCTTGTTATTTTTAAATTGCTTATAGTCGGATAATGTATTTGACAATAAAAAAGATTAAGTAAAATAAGAAGATCAATTTATTGTTAAAAATGTAGCGTTCAAAGAGAGAGATCCCAAGGCTTTCCAAATGCCTCTTTGCCGATGCCTTTCTGTCCGACTTATGGGATAGCTGACTCATACAGGTAAGATTGTAAATCAAGACCTTTCAAGACTGGTTAGTTTGAGATTTCATTTGGATAGGTGTTTCGCTATTGATCTAAACAAAGTAATAACTGTTTCTATTCTATGCCTTCATAAACACTAAAGATAAGAACGGAACCGCGCTAAGATGACGCAGTTCCTGCGAATCGGACTTTTTTCCCTATTGGCTTTATAAAATCTATTTCAGAATCATTTATTTTAATTTTTCAGCAAAAACCTTTATAATATAATTCTTTAAAGAGTCAAGATTTTCTCCATAGCAAGATTCCTGGATGTTGTAAATAATGAGATTTTTCTCCATAGCAAGATTCCTGGATGTTGTAAATAATGAAATATTTCTCCCGTTTGTATAATTCAAGTTTAAGTTCCCAGTTTTTTAAGTTATTTTCCAACATTTTGTATTTTTCCTCCAAGGTATTGATTTTTGTAAGAATGTTGGAGAACTCCTTGTTCATTGAGGTGGTATGCTCTTTAATTTGTTCAACATTAGAAGAAGCGTTATTCAACTCTGATCTAATTAGAACTATTTGATTACTAGTTTCCTGTGTATTACTGCAAATTAAAGCTTTAAGTTCCTTTAATGTCTCACCTAATCCTTCCATTGTCCTAGTAGAGAAATATACAGAAGAATAGATAAATAAAATAAAAGAAAGATTGTATGTGTGAACCTTTGTTTAATTTCAATTTATATTATTAGTAAATATTATTTTGCTTTTAGTTTTGTTGAGCTAGACAATAATAAATTAACCTTGGCTATAGATTTATCATTTACTTGGTTTTGATGGAGAACGATAGAGGAGAAGACGAGAAAAACAAAAAGAAAAACAGATGTAACATGAAATGTATACATATGACATTAGTAATACTAAAACTTCCATTAATACTGCAGCAGTATAAGAGCTATAACTCCTGAAGGATTAACTCCTGATAACTGTCTAGATTCAGTCTAGCGGTAGCTTCCATTCGGTCTGTAGCTCATCATGCTGTTAAACTTGAAGTTCATGGTACGGGATTCTAGTGACGTGATTATGACGTAGTCGTGACGAAGGTGCTGTGACGTGAATTGCAAATGGAGGAGTGATTTTTTCACTAAATTATACAAACTATCCACTCACGCTTGTGAAGTAAGACTGCTGCAATACCACAAGTACACACCATCACTAGAAGGAATGGTATACTCCTCAAAGGAAGACGACAGGGTTTTCTCTATACTTAACAGTCTCGAGGTGAGTCATGTGCATCCTATCCACTCACCCTTGTGAAGTAAGACTGCTGCAATACCTCAAGTACACACCATCAATAGAAGGAATGGAATACTCCTCAAAGGAAGACGACAGGGTTTTCTCTATACTTAACAGTATCGAGGTGAGTCATGTGCATCCTATCCACTCACCCTTGTGAAGTAAGACTGCTACAATACCACAAGTACACACCATCAATAGAAGGAATGGTATACTCCTCAAAGGAAGACGACAGGGTTTTCTCTATACTTAACAGTCTCGAGGTGAGTCATGTGCATCCTATCCACTCACCCTTGTGAAGTAAGACTGCTGCAATACCTCAAGTACACACCATCAATAGAAGGAATGGTATACTCCTCAAAGGAAGACGACAGGGTTTTCTCTATACTTAACAGTCTCGAGGTGAGTCATGTGCATCCTATCCACTCACCCTTGTGAAGTAAGACTGCTGCAATACCTCAAGTACACACCATCAATAGAAGGAATGGTATACTCCTCAAAGGAAGACGACAGGGTTTTCTCTATACTTAACAGTCTCGAGGTGAGCCATGTGCATCCTATCCACTCACCCTTGTGAAGTAAGACTGCTGCAATACCTCAAGTACACACCATCAATAGAAGGAATGGAATACTCCTCAAAGGAAGACGACAGGGTTTTCTCTATACTTAACAGTCTCGAGGTGAGCCATGTGCATCCTATCCACTCACCCTTGTGAAGTAAGACTGCTACAATACCTCAAGTACACACCATCAATAGAAGGAATGGTATACTCCTCAAAGGAAGACGACAGGGTTTTCTCTATACTTAACAGACTCGAGGTGAGCCATGTGCATCCTATCCACTCACCCTTGTGAAGTAAGACTGCTGCAATACCACAAGTACACACCATCAATAGAAGGAATGGTATACTCCTCAAAGGAAGACGACAGGGTTTTCTGTATACTTAACAGTCTCGAGGTGAGTCATGTGCATCCTATCCACTCACCATTGTGAAGTAAGACTGCTGCAATACCACAAGTACACACCATCAATAGAAGGAATGGTATACTCCTCAAAGGAAGACGACAGGGTTTTCTCTATACTTAACAGTCTCGAGGTGAGTCATGTGCATCCTATCCACTCACTCTTGTGAAGTAAGACTGCTACAATACCTCAAGTACACACCATCAATAGAAGGAATGGTATACTCCTCAAAGGAAGACGACAGGGTTTTCTCTATACTTAACAGTCTCGAGGTGAGTCATATGCATCCTATCCACTCACCCTTGTGAAGTAAGACTGCTGCAATACCACAAGTACACACCATCAATAGAAGGAATGGTATACTCCTCAAAGGAAGACGACAGGGTTTTCTCTATACTTAACAGTCTCGAGGTGAGTCATGTGCATCCTATCCACTCACCCTTGTGAAGTAAGACTGCTGCAATACCTCAAGTACACACCATCAATAGAAGGAATGGAATACTCCTCAAAGGAAGACGACAGGGTTTTCTCTATACTTAACAGTCTCGAGGTGAGTCATGTGCATCCTATCCACTCACCCTTGTGAAGTAAGACTGCTGCAATACCTCAAGTAGACAACATCAATAGAAGGAATGGTATACTCCTCAAAGGAAGACGACAGGGTTTTCTCTATACTTAACAGTCTCGAGGTGAGTCATGTGCATCCTATCCACTCCTGGATGTTGTAAATAATGAGATTTTTCTCCATAGCAAGATTCCTGGATGTTGTAAATAATGAAATATTTCTCCCGTTTGTATAATTCAAGTTTAAGTTCCCAGTTTTTTAAGTTATTTTCCAACATTTTGTATTTTTCCTCCAAGGTATTGATTTTTGTAAGAATGTTGGAGAACTCCTTGTTCATTGAGGTGGTATGCTCTTTAATTTGTTCAACATTAGAAGAAGCGTTATTCAACTCTGATCTAATTAGAACTATTTGATTACTAGTTTCCTGTGTATTACTGCAAATTAAAGCTTTAAGTTCCTTTAATGTCTCACCTAATCCTTCCATTGTCCTAGTAGAGAAATATACAGAAGAATAGATAAATAAAATAAAAGAAAGATTGTATGTGTGAACCTTTGTTTAATTTCAATTTATATTATTAGTAAATATTATTTTGCTTTTAGTTTTGTTGAGCTAGACAATAATAAATTAACCTTGGCTATAGATTTATCATTTACTTGGTTTTGATGGAGAACGATAGAGGAGAAGACGAGAAAAACAAAAAGAAAAACAGATGTAACATGAAATGTATACATATGACATTAGTAATACTAAAACTTCCATTAATACTGCAGCAGTATAAGAGCTATAACTCCTGAAGGATTAACTCCTGATAACTGTCTAGATTCAGTCTAGCGGTAGCTTCCATTCGGTCTGTAGCTCATCATGCTGTTAAACTTGAAGTTCATGGTACGGGATTCTAGTGACGTGATTATGACGTAGTCGTGACGAAGGTGCTGTGACGTGAATTGCAAATGGAGGAGTGATTTTTTCACTAAATTATACAAACTATCCACTCACGCTTGTGAAGTAAGACTGCTGCAATACCACAAGTACACACCATCACTAGAAGGAATGGTATACTCCTCAAAGGAAGACGACAGGGTTTTCTCTATACTTAACAGTCTCGAGGTGAGTCATGTGCATCCTATCCACTCACCCTTGTGAAGTAAGACTGCTGCAATACCTCAAGTACACACCATCAATAGAAGGAATGGAATACTCCTCAAAGGAAGACGACAGGGTTTTCTCTATACTTAACAGTATCGAGGTGAGTCATGTGCATCCTATCCACTCACCCTTGTGAAGTAAGACTGCTACAATACCACAAGTACACACCATCAATAGAAGGAATGGTATACTCCTCAAAGGAAGACGACAGGGTTTTCTCTATACTTAACAGTCTCGAGGTGAGTCATGTGCATCCTATCCACTCACCCTTGTGAAGTAAGACTGCTGCAATACCTCAAGTACACACCATCAATAGAAGGAATGGTATACTCCTCAAAGGAAGACGACAGGGTTTTCTCTATACTTAACAGTCTCGAGGTGAGTCATGTGCATCCTATCCACTCACCCTTGTGAAGTAAGACTGCTGCAATACCTCAAGTACACACCATCAATAGAAGGAATGGTATACTCCTCAAAGGAAGACGACAGGGTTTTCTCTATACTTAACAGTCTCGAGGTGAGCCATGTGCATCCTATCCACTCACCCTTGTGAAGTAAGACTGCTGCAATACCTCAAGTACACACCATCAATAGAAGGAATGGAATACTCCTCAAAGGAAGACGACAGGGTTTTCTCTATACTTAACAGTCTCGAGGTGAGCCATGTGCATCCTATCCACTCACCCTTGTGAAGTAAGACTGCTACAATACCTCAAGTACACACCATCAATAGAAGGAATGGTATACTCCTCAAAGGAAGACGACAGGGTTTTCTCTATACTTAACAGACTCGAGGTGAGCCATGTGCATCCTATCCACTCACCCTTGTGAAGTAAGACTGCTGCAATACCACAAGTACACACCATCAATAGAAGGAATGGTATACTCCTCAAAGGAAGACGACAGGGTTATCTGTATACTTAACAGTCTCGAGGTGAGTCATGTGCATCCTATCCACTCACCATTGTGAAGTAAGACTGCTGCAATACCACAAGTACACACCATCAATAGAAGGAATGGTATACTCCTCAAAGGAAGACGACAGGGTTTTCTCTATACTTAACAGTCTCGAGGTGAGTCATGTGCATCCTATCCACTCACTCTTGTGAAGTAAGACTGCTACAATACCTCAAGTACACACCATCAATAGAAGGAATGGTATACTCCTCAAAGGAAGACGACAGGGTTTTCTCTATACTTAACAGTCTCGAGGTGAGTCATATGCATCCTATCCACTCACCCTTGTGAAGTAAGACTGCTGCAATACCACAAGTACACACCATCAATAGAAGGAATGGTATACTCCTCAAAGGAAGACGACAGGGTTTTCTCTATACTTAACAGTCTCGAGGTGAGTCATGTGCATCCTATCCACTCACCCTTGTGAAGTAAGACTGCTGCAATACCTCAAGTACACACCATCAATAGAAGGAATGGAATACTCCTCAAAGGAAGACGACAGGGTTTTCTCTATACTTAACAGTCTCGAGGTGAGTCATGTGCATCCTATCCACTCACCCTTGTGAAGTAAGACTGCTGCAATACCTCAAGTAGACAACATCAATAGAAGGAATGGTATACTCCTCAAAGGAAGACGACAGGGTTTTCTCTATACTTAACAGTCTCGAGGTGAGTCATGTGCATCCTATCCACTCACCCTTGTGAAGTAAGACTGCTACAATACCACAAGTACACACCATCAATAGAAGGAATGGTATACTCCTCAAAGGAAGACGACAGGGTTTTCTCTATACTTAACAGTCTCGAGGTGAGTCATGTGCATCCTATCCACTCACCCTTGTGAAGTAAGACTGCTACAATACCTCAAGTACACACCATCAATAGAAGGAATGGAATACTCCTCAAAGGAAGACGACAGGGTTTTCTCTATACTTAACAGTCTCGAGGTGAGTCATATGCATCCTATCCACTCACCCTTGTGAAGTAAGACTGCTGCAATACCTCAAGTAGACAACATCAATAGAAGGAATGGAATACTCCTCAAAGGAAGACGACAGGGTTTTCTCTATACTTAACAGTATCGAGGTGAGCCATGTGCATCCTATCCACTCACCCTTGTGAAGTAAGACTGCTGCAATACCACAAGTACACACCATCAATAGAAGGAATGGTATACTCCTCAAAGGAAGACGACAGGGTTTTCTCTATACTTAACAGTCTCGAGGTGAGTCATGTGCATCCTATCCACTCACCCTTGTGAAGTAAGACTGCTGCAATACCTCAAGTACACACCATCAATAGAAGGAATGGAATACTCCTCAAAGGAAGACGACAGGGTTTTCTCTATACTTAACAGTCTCGAGGTGAGTCATGTGCATCCTATCCACTCACCCTTGTGAAGTAAGACTGCTGCAATACCTCAAGTAGACAACATCAATAGAAGGAATGGTATACTCCTCAATGGAAGACGACAGGGTTTTCTCTATACTTAACAGTATCGAGGTGAGCCATGTGCATCCTATCCACTCACCCTTGTGAAGTAAGACTGCTGCAATACCTCAAGTAGACAACATCAATAGAAGGAATGGTATACTCCTCAAAGGAAGACGACAGGGTTTTCTCTATACTTAACAGTCTCGAGGTGAGTCATGTGCATCCTATCCACTCACCCTTGTGAAGTAAGACTGCTGCAATACCACAAGTACACACCATCACTAGAAGGAATGGTATACTCCTCAAAGGAAGACGACAGGGTTTTCTCTATACTTAACAGTCTCGAGGTGAGTCATGTGCATCCTATCCACTCACCCTTGTGAAGTAAGACTGCTGCAATACCTCAAGTACACACCATCAATAGAAGGAATGGAATACTCCTCAAAGGAAGACGACAGGGTTTTCTCTATACTTAACAGTCTCGAGGTGAGTCATGTGCATCCTATCCACTCACCCTTGTGAAGTAAGACTGCTGCAATACCTCAAGTACACACCATCAATAGAAGGAATGGAATACTCCTCAAAGGAAGACGACAGGGTTTTCTCTATACTTAACAGTCTCGAGGTGAGTCATGTGCATCCTATCCACTCACCCTTGTGAAGTAAGACTGCTGCAATACCTCAAGTAGACAACATCAATAGAAGGAATGGAATACTCCTCAAAGGAAGACGACAGGGTTTTCTCTATACTTAACAGTCTCGAGGTGAGTCATGTGCATCCTATCCACTCACCCTTGTGAAGTAAGACTGCTGCAATACCTCAAGTACACACCATCAATAGAAGGAATGGAATACTCCTCAAAGGAAGACGACAGGGTTTTCTCTATACTTAACAGTCTCGAGGTGAGTCATGTGCATCCTATCCACTCACCCTTGTGAAGTAAGACTGCTACAATACCACAAGTACACACCATCAATAGAAGGAATGGTATACTCCTCAAAGGAAGACGACAGGGTTTTCTCTATACTTAACAGTCTCGAGGTGAGCCATGTGCATCCTATCCACTCACCCTTGTGAAGTAAGACTGCTGCAATACCTCAAGTAGACAACATCAATAGAAGGAATGGAATACTCCTCAAAGGAAGACGACAGGGTTTTCTCTATACTTAACAGTCTCGAGGTGAGTCATGTGCATCCTATCCACTCACCCTTGTGAAGTAAGACTGCTGCAATACCTCAAGTACACACCATCAATAGAAGGAATGGTATACTCCTCAAAGGAAGACGACAGGGTTTTCTCTATACTTAACAGTCTCGAGGTGAGTCATGTGCATCCTATCCACTCACCCTTGTGAAGTAAGACTGCTACAATACCTCAAGTACACACCATCAATAGAAGGAATGGTATACTCCTCAAAGGAAGACGACAGGGTTTTCTCTATACTTAACAGTCTCGAGGTGAGTCATGTGCATCCTATCCACTCACCCTTGTGAAGTAAGACTGCTGCAATACCACAAGTACACACCATCAATAGAAGGAATGGTATACTCCTCAAAGGAAGACGACAGGGTTTTCTCTATACTTAACAGTCTCGAGGTGAGTCATGTGCATCCTATCCACTCACCCTTGTGAAGTAAGACTGCTACAATACCTCAAGTACACACCATCAAAAGAAGGAATGGAATACTCCTCAAAGGAAGACGACAGGGTTTTCTCTATACTTAACAGTCTCGAGGTGAGTCATGTGCATCCTATCCACTCACCCTTGTGAAGTAAGACTGCTACAATACCACAAGTACACACCATCAATAGAAGGAATGGTATACTCCTCAAAGGAAGACGACAGGGTTTTCTCTATACTTAACAGACTCGAGGTGAGCCATGTGCATCCTATCCACTCACCCTTGTGAAGTAAGACTGCTGCAATACCACAAGTACACACCATCAATAGAAGGAATGGAATACTCCTCAAAGGAAGACGACAGGGTTTTCTCTATACTTAACAGTCTCGAGGTGAGTCATGTGCATCCTATCCACTCACCCTTGTGAAGTAAGACTGCTGCAATACCACAAGTACACACCATCAATAGAAGGAATGGTATACTCCTCAAAGGAAGACGACAGGGTTTTCTCTATACTTAACAGTCTCGAGGTGAGTCATGTGCATCCTATCCACTCACCCTTGTGAAGTAAGACTGCTGCAATACCTCAAGTACACACCATCAATAGAAGGAATGGAATACTCCTCAAAGGAAGACGACAGGGTTTTCTCTATACTTAACAGTCTCGAGGTGAGTCATGTGCATCCTATCCACTCACCCTTGTGAAGTAAGACTGCTACAATACCACAAGTACACACCATCAATAGAAGGAATGGTATACTCCTCAAAGGAAGACGACAGGGTTTTCTGTATACTTAACAGTCTCGAGGTGAGTCATGTGCATCCTATCCACTCACCCTTGTGAAGTAAGACTGCTGCAATACCACAAGTACACACCATCAATAGAAGGAATGGTATACTCCTCAAAGGAAGACGACAGGGTTTTCTCTATACTTAACAGTCTCGAGGTGAGTCATGTGCATCCTATCCACTCACTCTTGTGAAGTAAGACTGCTACAATACCTCAAGTACACACCATCAATAGAAGGAATGGTATACTCCTCAAAGGAAGACGACAGGGTTTTCTCTATACTTAACAGTCTCGAGGTGAGTCATATGCATCCTATCCACTCACCCTTGTGAAGTAAGACTGCTGCAATACCACAAGTACACACCATCAATAGAAGGAATGGTATACTCCTCAAAGGAAGACGACAGGGTTTTCTCTATACTTAACAGTCTCGAGGTGAGTCATGTGCATCCTATCCACTCACCCTTGTGAAGTAAGACTGCTGCAATACCTCAAGTACACACCATCAATAGAAGGAATGGAATACTCCTCAAAGGAAGACGACAGGGTTTTCTCTATACTTAACAGTCTCGAGGTGAGTCATGTGCATCCTATCCACTCACCCTTGTGAAGTAAGACTGCTGCAATACCTCAAGTAGACAACATCAATAGAAGGAATGGTATACTCCTCAAAGGAAGACGACAGGGTTTTCTCTATACTTAACAGTCTCGAGGTGAGTCATGTGCATCCTATCCACTCACCCTTGTGAAGTAAGACTGCTGCAATACCTCAAGTAGACAACATCAATAGAAGGAATGGAATACTCCTCAAAGGAAGACGACAGGGTTTTCTCTATACTTAACAGTATCGAGGTGAGCCATGTGCATCCTATCCACTCACCCTTGTGAAGTAAGACTGCTGCAATACCTCAAGTAGACAACATCAATAGAAGGAATGGTATACTCCTCAAAGGAAGACGACAGGGTTTTCTCTATACTTAACAGTCTCGAGGTGAGTCATGTGCATCCTATCCACTCACCCTTGTGAAGTAAGACTGCTGCAATACCTCAAGTAGACAATATCAATAGAAGGAATGGAATACTCCTCAAAGGAAGACGACAGGGTTTTCTCTATACTTAACAGTCTCGAGGTGAGTCATGTGCATCCTATCCACTCACCCTTGTGAAGTAAGACTGCTGCAATACCACAAGTACACACCATCAATAGAAGGAATGGTATACTCCTCAAAGGAAGACGACAGGGTTTTCTCTATACTTAACAGTCTCGAGGTGAGTCATGTGCATCCTATCCACTCACCCTTGTGAAGTAAGACTGCTACAATACCTCAAGTACACACCATCAAAAGAAGGAATGGAATACTCCTCAAAGGAAGACGACAGGGTTTTCTCTATACTTAACAGTCTCGAGGTGAGTCATGTGCATCCTATCCACTCACCCTTGTGAAGTAAGACTGCTACAATACCACAAGTACACACCATCAATAGAAGGAATGGTATACTCCTCAAAGGAAGACGACAGGGTTTTCTCTATACTTAACAGTCTCGAGGTGAGCCATGTGCATCCTATCCACTCACCCTTGTGAAGTAAGACTGCTGCAATACCTCAAGTACACACCATCAATAGAAGGAATGGAATACTCCTCAAAGGAAGACGACAGGGTTTTCTCTATACTTAACAGTCTCGAGGTGAGTCATGTGCATCCTATCCACTCACCCTTGTGAAGTAAGACTGCTACAATACCACAAGTACACACCATCAATAGAAGGAATGGTATACTCCTCAAAGGAAGACGACAGGGTTTTCTCTATACTTAACAGTCTCGAGGTGAGCCATGTGCATCCTATCCACTCACCCTTGTGAAGTAAGACTGCTGCAATACCTCAAGTAGACAACATCAATAGAAGGAATGGAATACTCCTCAAAGGAAGACGACAGGGTTTTCTCTATACTTAACAGTCTCGAGGTGAGTCATGTGCATCCTATCAACTCACCCTTGTGAAGTAAGACTGCTGCAATACCTCAAGTACACACCATCAATAGAAGGAATGGTATACTCCTCAAAGGAAGACGACAGGGTTTTCTCTATACTTAACAGTCTCGAGGTGAGTCATGTGCATCCTATCCACTCACCCTTGTGAAGTAAGACTGCTACAATACCTCAAGTACACACCATCAATAGAAGGAATGGTATACTCCTCAAAGGAAGACGACAGGGTTTTCTCTATACTTAACAGTCTCGAGGTGAGTCATGTGCATCCTATCCACTCACCCTTGTGAAGTAAGACTGCTGCAATACCACAAGTACACACCATCAATAGAAGGAATGGTATACTCCTCAAAGGAAGACGACAGGGTTTTCTCTATACTTAACAGTCTCGAGGTGAGTCATGTGCATCCTATCCACTCACCCTTGTGAAGTAAGACTGCTGCAATACCTCAAGTAGACAACATCAATAGAAGGAATGGAATACTCCTCAAAGGAAGACGACAGGGTTTTCTCTATACTTAACAGTCTCGAGGTGAGTCATGTGCATCCTATCCACTCACCCTTGTGAAGTAAGACTGCTGCAATACCTCAAGTAGACAACATCAATAGAAGGAATGGAATACTCCTCAAAGGAAGACGACAGGGTTTTCTCTATACTTAACAGTCTCGAGGTGAGCCATGTGCATCCTATCCACTCACCCTTGTGAAGTAAGACTGCTGCAATACCTCAAGTACACACCATCAAAAGAAGGAATGGAATACTCCTCAAAGGAAGACGACAGGGTTTTCTCTATACTTAACAGTCTCGAGGTGAGTCATGTGCATCCTATCCACTCACCCTTGTGAAGTAAGACTGCTACAATACCACAAGTACACACCATCAATAGAAGGAATGGTATACTCCTCAAAGGAAGACGACAGGGTTTTCTCTATACTTAACAGTCTCGAGGTGAGCCATGTGCATCCTATCCACTCACCCTTGTGAAGTAAGACTGCTGCAATACCTCAAGTAGACAATATCAATAGAAGGAATGGAATACTCCTCAAAGGAAGACGACAGGGTTTTCTCTATACTTAACAGTCTCGAGGTGAGTCATGTGCATCCTATCCACTCACCCTTGTGAAGTAAGACTGCTGCAATACCACAAGTACACACCATCAATAGAAGGAATGGTATACTCCTCAAAGGAAGACGACAGGGTTTTCTCTATACTTAACAGTCTCGAGGTGAGTCATGTGCATCCTATCCACTCACCCTTGTGAAGTAAGACTGCTACAATACCTCAAGTACACACCATCAAAAGAAGGAATGGAATACTCCTCAAAGGAAGACGACAGGGTTTTCTCTATACTTAACAGTCTCGAGGTGAGTCATGTGCATCCTATCCACTCACCCTTGTGAAGTAAGACTGCTACAATACCACAAGTACACACCATCAATAGAAGGAATGGTATACTCCTCAAAGGAAGACGACAGGGTTTTCTCTATACTTAACAGTCTCGAGGTGAGCCATGTGCATCCTATCCACTCACCCTTGTGAAGTAAGACTGCTGCAATACCTCAAGTACACACCATCAATAGAAGGAATGGAATACTCCTCAAAGGAAGACGACAGGGTTTTCTCCATACTTAACAGTCTCGAGGTGAGTCATGTGCATCCTATCCACTCACCCTTGTGAAGTAAGACTGCTACAATACCACAAGTACACACCATCAATAGAAGGAATGGTATACTCCTCAAAGGAAGACGACAGGGTTTTCTCTATACTTAACAGTCTCGAGGTGAGCCATGTGCATCCTATCCACTCACCCTTGTGAAGTAAGACTGCTGCAATACCTCAAGTAGACAACATCAATAGAAGGAATGGAATACTCCTCAAAGGAAGACGACAGGGTTTTCTCTATACTTAACAGTCTCGAGGTGAGTCATGTGCATCCTATCCACTCACCCTTGTGAAGTAAGACTGCTGCAATACCTCAAGTACACACCATCAATAGAAGGAATGGAATACTCCTCAAAGGAAGACGACAGGGTTTTCTCTATACTTAACAGTCTCGAGGTGAGTCATGTGCATCCTATCCACTCACCCTTGTGAAGTAAGACTGCTACAATACCTCAAGTACACACCATCAAAAGAAGGAATGGAATACTCCTCAAAGGAAGACGACAGGGTTTTCTCTATACTTAACAGTCTCGAGGTGAGTCATGTGCATCCTATCCACTCACCCTTGTGAAGTAAGACTGCTACAATACCACAAGTACACACCATCAATAGAAGGAATGGTATACTCCTCAAAGGAAGACGACAGGGTTTTCTCTATACTTAACAGTCTCGAGGTGAGCCATGTGCATCCTATCCACTCACCCTTGTGAAGTAAGACTGCTGCAATACCTCAAGTACACACCATCAATAGAAGGAATGGAATACTCCTCAAAGGAAGACGACAGGGTTTTCTCCATACTTAACAGTCTCGAGGTGAGTCATGTGCATCCTATCCACTCACCCTTGTGAAGTAAGACTGCTACAATACCACAAGTACACACCATCAATAGAAGGAATGGTATACTCCTCAAAGGAAGACGACAGGGTTTTCTCTATACTTAACAGTCTCGAGGTGAGCCATGTGCATCCTATCCACTCACCCTTGTGAAGTAAGACTGCTGCAATACCTCAAGTAGACAACATCAATAGAAGGAATGGAATACTCCTCAAAGGAAGACGACAGGGTTTTCTCTATACTTAACAGTCTCGAGGTGAGTCATGTGCATCCTATCCACTCACCCTTGTGAAGTAAGACTGCTGCAATACCTCAAGTACACACCATCAATAGAAGGAATGGAATACTCCTCAAAGGAAGACGACAGGGTTTTCTCTATACTTAACAGTCTCGAGGTGAGTCATGTGCATCCTATCCACTCACCCTTGTGAAGTAAGACTGCTGCAATACCTCAAGTACACACCATCAATAGAAGGAATGGAATACTCCTCAAAGGAAGACGACAGGGTTTTCTCTATACTTAACAGTCTCGAGGTGAGTCATGTGCATCCTATCCACTCACCCTTGTGAAGTAAGACTGCTGCAATACCACAAGTACACACCATCAATAGAAGGAATGGAATACTCCTCAAAGGAAGACGACAGGGTTTTCTCTATACTTAACAGTATCGAGGTGAGTCATGTGCATCCTATCCACTCACCCTTGTGAAGTAAGACTGCTGCAATACCTCAAGTAGACAACATCAATAGAAGGAATGGTATACTCCTCAAAGGAAGACGACAGGGTTTTCTCTATACTTAACAGTCTCGAGGTGAGTCATGTGCATCCTATCCACTCACCCTTGTGAAGTAAGACTGCTGCAATACCTCAAGTACACACCATCAATAGAAGGAATGGAATACTCCTCAAAGGAAGACGACAGGGTTTTCTCTATACTTAACAGTATCGAGGTGAGTCATGTGCATCCTATCCACTCACCCTTGTGAAGTAAGACTGCTGCAATACCTCAAGTAGACAACATCAATAGAAGGAATGGTATACTCCTCAAAGGAAGACGACAGGGTTTTCTCTATACTTAACAGTCTCGAGGTGAGTCATGTGCATCCTATCCACTCACCCTTGTGAAGTAAGACTGCTACAATACCACAAGTACACACCATCAATAGAAGGAATGGAATACTCCTCAAAGGAAGACGACAGGGTTTTCTCTATACTTAACAGTATCGAGGTGAGTCATGTGCATCCTATCCACTCACCCTTGTGAAGTAAGACTGCTGCAATACCTCAAGTAGACAACATCAATAGAAGGAATGGTATACTCCTCAAAGGAAGACGACAGGGTTTTCTCTATACTTAACAGTCTCGAGGTGAGTCATGTGCATCCTATCCACTCACCCTTGTGAAGTAAGACTGCTGCAATACCTCAAGTAGACAACATCAATAGAAGGAATGGTATACTCCTCAAAGGAAGACGACAGGGTTTTCTCTATACTTAACAGTCTCGAGGTGAGTCATGTGCATCCTATCAACACTTAGCTGAACAAAACTATTTTCACTGTGTTAGAACTTTTCCGAGTATTAATGGCATCGCACAAAGCCGAAATAAATCTTATTATACGATAACAAGGTCACTCTGTCCACAAATTACTCAGCAAAGAACAATATTTTGCAGGTGTATATCATCATAGGCGTTAACCGGCCATAACCTTCAGATAACCTTCACGTGTAAAAATAGAACACCCCACAATCATAAGAAATAAATCGGATACAGCTTCCCCGATCAGTACCTCGGAATGGTAGAAGTAACAACCAATGTCCCAGTCGGTTTGGTGGCTTAATTCTTTTCAACAAACTACAGAGTAAACCTCAACTTTCGAGCCAACCGATTCAGTTTATTTTTTAAACACATCTTTCGCCTTAAATACCCACGACGTTTATTGGGCTTCTTTGAATAAAACAGCAATTACCACTGATATGACCAAATTCGTAATTTGAGACCGGAGTAAACCGCCCTTTTCGGATTGATCGGTTTAGATTATTTTTCCAAGAAATTCCGGCCATGACGATTACTGAGCTTCGTATAAATATAACAAAAAATTACGCAAATTATTGGCAAACTAATAATTTGCATCCGTAGGACAAGGGCATGGCATGTCTTCCCCATGCAAGAAAGTAGCGGTAAAAATTCTCTCTATTATAATCTTATGACTAGGAGGTTTAGAACGTTATTTGTCTTCGCTATGGCTAATTATTGATAAATATTAGACACTATTTCCTTCGTCTCATCTCACAGAGCCTGCGCTAATAATAAACGAGACAATCAGTTTTCAATATATCGTCGATACAAATGCAAAGTATCGAATGTGAAAAAATGGATCTTTCATTTTCAATCTTTACTAATTTCTGCTGGACTTATGTACAGCAGACTCTTGAATCTTAGATCACTCTATGAAAGGGAAAGTATTCCTCTGTCAAAAGGTCAAATCTGCCGAATATTTTACTGTCCAAAAAAAGTTATGAATAAACCCTTTTCCTCTCTGAAAAGTGGTGATTTTCACATTCGATACTTTGCATTTGTAGCGACGATATGACCACGTATGTATGTATATGTATATATATATATATATATATATATATATATATATATATATATATATATACACACACACACATATATATTTATGCATATAATATATGTTGGGACCGATGTGTGTGAAAAGTACAGATTTCTAATCTGCTATTTATCCCTATTTTGTGTCTTTGCGCAGGATATATGAGACCTTCTAACGGTATTGCTTCATGGATGTTTGTCCTCACCCTAATAGCTCCAGAAGCTTACTATATACAGAATGAATTATGAATGACCATTTAGGTAAGAGAAACGGCGGGTATAGAAACCCAGGAAGCCGGATGAAGTCGTCAGAAGAAGGGGAGGTATGATATATAAATCTCCTTTTGAATGTGTGCTAGCTTTGTTCCTATAATCCGATTTGTCGCATTATGTCACAATTAATGCAGGATAGGACTGCTATTTGCATGAGGGTCAAATGCGTCTATGGTAAAAATAACAAAGGGCCTAAGACAGGGCCTTGCACTACTCCTTTGCATCCAAATGAAAATTAATGTTTTCCATGCTTAATTTATTTGCGAAGAACCGTGAAGTGTGAAATTGATTGCACCATTTTGGATAAGTATGCCAAGAACATTATATCACAATCGAGAGCCCTAACTACAATGATTTTCGAGGTTAGCAAACATGTTTGTGTGTGAGCACGGTAGGTCAAATCTGCCGAACGTTTGACTGTGGAAAAAAAGTTATGAATAAACCCTTTTCCACTCTGAAAAGTGGTGATTTTCACATTCGATACTTTGCATTTGTAACGACGATATGTCCACGTATGTATGTATATGTATGTATATATATATATATATATATATATATATATATATATATATATATATATATATTCGAGGTTAGCACACATGTTTGTGTGTGAGCACGGTGGTGGACACTTTTTTTATGTTATGTCACGAAACCTGGTATATAGCATTTCTGTAACAATCGATTGAAGTTCGTTAACCAGCAAAATCACTCTATCCGAAAGGATGCTACACAAATTCTTAATATTCTGCTGACTGTCAAAATTTTATTATACAACAAAAAAAGATGTGTTCTAAAATTCCACACACCCCATATGTATTTTACAGCTTAAAGTACATTACTACGTCGTAAAGTAGAATTCGTTCGTTAATAAGAGGGTGGGATTAGGTTGTGCCCGATTCTGAAGCAAAATGAGCCAACCTTATTTTGTCAGGACGATGACAACCTTTGAAGTTTTTCGTCCTAAAACCCCATCTATCCATCCTTTTATTTTGACCCACAACTCAGAGCTCGATGACCACGCTCAACCGGCTCAACGCTTCTCAGGTTGTTGCGCAATGCACGTATCCAATGTGCACGCTCAACCGTACGTAGTACTTCTCAGTTTGATTGTTGCCTAATGCAAGTATCCAATATTGTTGCCAATCGTTTAAAATGTGAGAATGCGCTAGTCTGGTAACGCATTGTAATATTTTGAAATCTAGATTACTTTTTCGCTCTGATTTTAGTAGTTTTTCTTCGTTAGTACATTCGGAAATGTTTTTATATGTTAAGTATAATCATAAAACATGTTTTTGTCACAAACGACTTCTGTTACTTCAATGATAGGAATAAAAGAGTTTTTTATATAGTTACTAAAGTATTTGGTAATTGTTCTGTTCCTCTAAGTAGAAAGAAATGAAACCCTACTTTAGGACTATCCGTAGCTAAGTGAAATACCTCCAAGCAGTTATAATGAAGAATTATTACAGCTGTGGCCTGGATGGGAGACCCTGCCTATAGGATGATCCGATTAGTGTGGACTTAAGGACGGGCCTGTAGGAATGGGGACTCGGATTGGACTCCATACGTCGGAATTAGTCCCATCTTTTGATATACACCGGTATTCGTCTAGTTTCTTGATCCTCTTCGGGACAGAAATAGACTGTAAACAAGCCTTGGGCCTTCTCTATGTGTGCCAACACACATGAAAGAAGATATGTGTTGAATGGTTAAGGGAGATTGGCAGGATTCGCACTTAGGTTCAGCAGTTTTCATAATTAAATGTACATGGGTTAGGTTTGTGTGTCCTATCCTCATCCTTGCAATAACAACTTCCTCCTTCCTGTTACCTCTCACTGAGCTTATCCACTGTTTAGTTGTTTTCTTGACAGCTTTTAATTTGTTTGTGAGTGGGATTTCCGCCCACATGGACTCCCAGCATTTCCGGACTCTATCTTTTAGCCACGTCTTCATGTCATTTATTTCGTATAATTGGATGGGCGGGCTGTTCATCACAGCAGCTTCTTTAGCGGCTTTATCAGCTGCCTCGTTTCCTGCTATTCCAGAGTGACCAGGGGTCCACAGAAAAATTATAGTTTTATCGAGGCTATTTAATATTTCCATGTAATTGTGGATTTTGTCCAACGTTGGTCCCGATTTATTATAGCTTGCTATGCTGTGTAAGGCAGAAATTGAGTCAGAGCATATCAATATCTTAGAGCTGGTAATATTAATGGATATATAGAGTGCTGTAGAGATAGCTTGCAGCTCAGCTGTATATATTGTGGGGTATGAGGGTAATTTGTATTTTTGAGTTGAGTCATTCCTAACTATTTCAAAGCCGATTTTATCATTTTGCTTGGATCCATCCGTGTATATTATTTCGTATTCTGAGTACTTGTGTAGTATATTTTGCAGTATGTTGTTTATGGGTTCGGTTCTTTTATTTTTAAAGGTTAAATCGATTTTTATTGGCCGGAATTTCCACGGAGGAGGTTTTGAGTTTTGTTCAGCTGCGTTTAAGTTTCTTGAATAGTTTCTTTTTGCCTGATGCCTAATGGTGCTGCTCTTGTAGGGTTTGTTTCATATGTCCGGGTATTTCGAGGATGGAATATATCTGTGATGTATGCAGCGTTATTTGTGGAGTTCTCGATTTCGTAGAAGGTAGAAAAATAATGTCTCTCCACTGTTTTTCAAAGTATTTATTAGCAAAAGCTTTTCGAGAACATGGTTCTCATCGTCAGTGCATCTATTACTCCACCGGTATTACTGCTAACCGCCTCTCCGAACAGGTGTGAGGTAATGTTTACCTCACACCTGTTCGGAGAGGCGGTTAGCAGTAATACCGGTGGAGTAATAGATGCACTGACGATGAGAACCATGTTCTCGAAAAGCTTTTGCTAATAAATACTTTGAAAAACAGTGGAGAGACATTATTTTTCTACCTTCTACGATATAGTTATATGCTGGATTTGTTGGCTGTAATTTAATTTTGGCAATGTAATTATTAATTAATTCCTGCCTTCTAAAAGTAAGGGGTGGGATGGATGCCTCTGCGCACAGACTCTCTATTGGACTAGTCCTAAAGGCCCCTGTGGCCAGCCTTATTCCTGCGTGATGTACCGAGTCTAAGAGTAGGAGGCGATTTCTCCTTGCAGAAGAATACACCATACTGCCATAATCGATCTTGGATCGAATAAGACTAGTATAGATGATTAGCATAGATTTGCGGTCAGCCCCCCAGGAAGTCCTTGCTAGTACTTTCATTAACCTCAGTCGCTTAAAGCACTCCTCTCGTAGGTACTTTATATGATAAAGCCATGATAGTTTATTATCTAAGACCAGTCCTAGGAATTTGGTACTTTCGCTGAACGTGATAGTGTTTCCATATAAATGAAGCTGGGGAATCGGACATGGATTCCTCTTTCGAGAGAATAACACTCCTCTTGTCTTTTCAAGTGAAAATCGGAGGTTTTTGCTTTCTGACCAAACTTGTAGGTGGTTCAGAGCGTTTTGTAGAGTCCTCTTCATCCAATCATGGCTCTTGAACTTTATTAATATGGCTAGGTCATCTACAAAGAGGAATGCTTTAATCGACCTAGGTTTTGTAGAGTCCTCTTCATCCAATCATGGCTCTTGAACTTTATTAATATGGCTAGGTCATCTACAAAGAGGAATGCTTTAATCGACCTAGGTTTTGTAGAGTCCTCTTCATCCAATCATGGCTCTTGAACCTTATTAATATGGCTAGGTCATCTACATAGAGGAATGCTTTAATCGACCTAGGTTTTGTAGAGTCCTCTTCATCCAATCATGGCTCTTGAACTTTATTAATATGGCTAGGTCATCTACAAAGAGGAATGCTTTAATCGACCTAGGTTTTGTAGAGTCCTCTTCATCCAATCATGGCTCTTGAACCTTATTAATATGGCTAGGTCATCTACATAGAGGAATGCTTTAATCGACCTAGGTTTTGTAGAGTCCTCTTCATCCAATCATGGCTCTTGAACTTTATTAATATGGCTAGGTCATCTACATAGAGGAATGCTTTAATCGACCTAGGTATTGCCTTAACAATCGACCTAGGTATTGCCTTAATAATCGACCTAGGTATTGCCTTAACAATTGAGTTAATTCCTATAGCAAATAAAGTACAACTCAAGACGCTTCCCTGAGGGATTCCGTTAGCTACTTGTTTGCAACTAGAGATCGATTCTCCTACTCTAACTCGAATATAGCTTTTTCGCAAAAAACTCTCAATGAACTTAGGCATCGCTCCCCTGAAACCCCATTCCTGCAATGTTTTTAGAATTGTCTTCCGGTCAATAGTATCGTACGCCTTTTCTATATCGAAGAATACACCAACTGCTTCTTTTTTCTCAGTAAATGTGTCCAGGATTTCGGCTTCTATTGTTACTAGTTGGTCTGTAGTTGATCTGCCTTTGCATTCTGTCTTTGAATTCTGCATAAGGCATGTTCTCCTATCGTCATTAAATAGGAGCAGGTATGTAGTGAATGACCAATAAGGCATGTTCTCCTATCGACATTAAATAGGAGCAGGTATGTAGTGAATGACCAATAAGGCATGTTCTACTATCGTCATTAAATAAGAGCAGGTATGTAGTGAATGACCAATAAGGCATGTTCTACTATCGACATTAAATAGGAGCAGGTATGTAGTGAATGACCAATAAGGCATCTTCTCCTATCGTCATTAAATAGGAGCAGGTATGTAGTGAATGACCAATAAGGCATGTTCTCCTATCGTCATTAAATAGGAGCAGGTATGTAGTGAATGACCAATAAGGCATGTTCTCCTATCGACATTAAATAAGAGCAGGTATGTAGTGAATGACCAATTCTGCATAAGGCATGTTCTCCTATCGTCATTAAATAGGAGCAGGTATGTAGTGAATGACCAATAAGGCATGTTCTCCTATCGTCATTAAATAAGAGCAGGTATGTAGTGAATGACCAATTCTGCATAAGGCATGTTCTCCTATCGTCATTAAATAGGAGCAGGTATGTAGTGAATGACCAATAAGGCATGTTCTCCTATCGACATTAAATAGGAGCAGGTATGTAGTGAATGACCAATTCTGCATAAGGCATGTTCTCCTATCGTCATTAAATAGGAGCAGGTATGTAGTGAATGACCAATAAGGCATGTTCTACTATCGACATTAAATATGAGCAGGTATGTAGTGAATGACCAATAAGGCATGTTCTCCTATCGTCATTAAATAGGAGCAGGTATGTAGTGAATGACCAATTCTGCATAAGGCATGTTCTCCTATCGTCATTAAATAGGAGCAGGTATGTAGTGAATGGCCAATAAGGCATGTTCTCCTATCGTCATTAAATAAGAGCAGGTATGTAGTGAATGACCAATTCTGCATAAGGCATGTTCTCCTATCGTCATTAAATAGGAGCAGGTATGTAGTGAATGACCAATAAGGCATGTTCTCCTATCGTCATTAAATAGGAGCAGGTATGTAGTGAATGACCAATAAGGCATGTTCTCCTATCGTCATTAAATAAGAGCAGGTATGTAGTGAATGACCAATTCTGCATAAGGCATGATCTCCTATCGACATTAAATAAGAGCAGGTATGTAGTGAATGACCAATTCTGCATAAGGCATGTTCTCCTATCGTCATTAAATAGGAGCAGGTATGTAGTGAATGACCAATAAGGCATGTTCTCCTATCGACATTAAATAAGAGCAGGTATGTAGTGAATGACCAATTCCGTACCTCGTAATGACGACTTCCCTTCTTGTTATTCATTCCATTTCTCGATGACCAGGCCTCCCTTTTGACCAAGTTTTCCTTTATTTCTTGTAATTTTTTGTTGTTAGTTTATGCCCTGGTGTTTTTTCATTTGTCTGTTATATAGTGTTAGTTGTCAATCATTTCTTGTGGACCATAAAGAACTTGAGGTGGCCATACACTTTCATTTCAAATTTCAAGGCTGGGACTGCACAGTTTGGCCTGAAGGTTTGGACTGTACGGTTCATGCACGCTCACGATAAACCTCAAGGCCGGGACTGTACATATATTAGGACCACTGTATGTGAAGCAAAGATCCTCTTGTCCACACACGTCAGGCTTGGCTTGCACAGTCCCGACTTCATTGGACTGTATCTATTAGTGTTTTCATTCTACTTCGATGAACTGTAGAGCTCAACTTGGCCTCAAGGCTGCCTCGTTCACAGTGAGAAATATGTCAAGATTTGGACTGCGCAGTCCAAATCCTAGGATATCCCTCACCTTGTATGGGCACCCTTAAACTATCTGAGAGGTTCTCTGTACTCATAATTTCTGTTTCTAGCCTATATATTCCTATCTGCTCGTATATTATTCGAATAGGCGGAAGGTCATGCATATATAAAAACTCATCAACTTCACATTTTTATGCTTTATTTTATTTTCTGCTCAACATGTTTCGCGTCTCTTGACGCCACTTCAGGAGCAACTTAATGAATATACATAAATTTAGCCTTAGCTACGGAAGACCTTCCACAGGTCCATACTAATACTACTATTTTTAATTATATGAATATTTCTTTTATTTTTCTTCTTATGGGGTTCTTTTCTTTATCCAAAACTTTTATATTCTCAAAATCAAATTTGTGTCAAATGTTTTATTGGATGGTCTACTAATGCTGTTCGGTTGTCTATATTTTTACCGTGCTGTTTTATCCTCTTTAGAAGCTGTCCAGATTCTCCTACATATACTTTTTCAAATGTAGCATAATTAATTTGGTAGATTATATTTGGTTTCCTTTTGCTTTAGTTTAGCTTTCATTCTACTATAAGAATTTTTAATTTTATTTTGGTATCTCCAAGATATTTTACCTAGCTCCTTGCATGCGTTATCTTATTCGCAATGATCGGGTTATACTGAAATGTGTTAAAGTTAATTATTTCTATTGATTTTCTTTTAAGAAGTTCTATTGATGTTCTTCCAGAATGTGGGTATTGGTAGTCCGTTTCCTTTTAAGAAGTTCTATTGATGTTCTTCCAGAATGTGGGTATTGGTAGTCCGTTTCCTTTTAATTTCATTGTCATCCGCTAATTGAGTTTCGTTAATTTTACATTTTAAATTGTTGCTGATATTATTATCTAATCTAGATGTGTTTTTCTGTTCGGATAGTTTCATATTTTTTATTGAAATTGGTATATCAGTCACCTCATTACTTGATTCGTCTCTTTTTCTTTTAAGTTTTTTAGTTGTGTGGCTCCTAAGTGCCGTAGCTAGCGGGTATATTTTCTATTGGTATATTGAAATATTCCGGACTATAAGATGCTCCCCGTGATGTAGGCAGTCGTGAAGTGTTCCCGATGACCTTATGTACACCAGGAGATCGGCCAGTGCATCCTTCACCTTCAACAACTACTACTATCGGGTTAACAGCTCTACTCCATGTGTAACCTTTTACACGGCCTTTCACTGATGCTCCTCTAATTATCTATGCTAATATTTCCATATATTCGCACAAGTCTCTAGCTATATTTCAAACTGAAGAAGGAATTTCGGAATCAAATGAGCTTTTCGTGCCATCGATTTAACTCAGTTTCACAACATGGAGACACTAAATTTAGTACAAGTAACTTGCTTAATGTCACAGATTCATCCGTCGAAGCACGAGCATTTTCTCACATTTTTCTATTTAAATGTCAAAACACAATCTACCGTTTTGTTGTAAGGTGCATATTCTGCACAATCTACCGTTTTGTTGTAAGGTGCATATTCTGCACAATCTACCGTTTTGTTGTAAGGTGCATATTCTGCACAATCTACCGTTTTGTTGTAAGGTGCATATTCTGCACAATCTACCGTTTTGTTGTAAGGTGCATATTCTGCACAATCTACCGTTTTGTTGTAAGGTGCATATTCTGCACAATCTACCGTTTTGTTGTAAGGTGCATATTCTGCACAATCTACCGTTTTGTTGTAACGTGCATATTCTGCACAATCTACCGTTTTGTTGTAACGTGCATATTCTGCATAATCTACCGTTTTGTTGTAAGGTGCATATTCTGCATAATTGGTAGTTCTTCTCTCTTTCTCTACGTATCTCTCCACTTACCAAAGCTACGGCAGAGATTAAACACAATCTACCGTTTTGTTGTAAGGTGCATATTCTGCACAATCTACCGTTTTGTTGTAAGGTGCATATTCTGCATAATTGGTAGTCCTTCTCTCTCTCTCTACGTATCTCTCCACTTACCAAAGCTACGGCAGAGATTAAACACAATCTACCGTTTTGTTGTAAGGTGCATATTCTGCACAATCTACCGTTTTGTTGTAAGGTGCATATTCTGCATAATTGGTAGTCCTTCTCTCTCTCTCTCTACGTATCTCTCCACTTACCAAAGCTACGGCAGAGATTAAACACAATCTACCGTTTTGTTGTAAGGTGCATATTCTGCACAATCTACCGTTTTGTTGTAAGGTGCATATTCTGCATAATTGGTAGTCCTTCTCTCTCTCTCTACGTATCTCTCCACTTACCAAAGCTACGGCAGAGATTAAACACAATCTACCGTTTTGTTGTAAGGTGCATATTCTGCATAATTGGTAGTCCTTCTCTCTCTCTCTACGTATCTCTCCACTTCTCTATAGAGAGACCAAAGCTACGGCAGAGATTAAGAGACGGAGAAGGGCAGAGAGAAAGAGAGAGACGATGAACTTATTTATTCTTTCGCATTCATATTTTTCACCTTTCTGATGCCTATATAGCCGAATATTAAAAAAAAAAAAAAAAACAGAAAAAAAAAATGTAAGGCTGTAAGCCTCTCTATTTATGACATATTCCTCTGAAGAGGCACCAAAAACGGCTTGAATCATGTAGGGGAAAAATAAATAAACAAGTGAAATTTAATTTTATGAGTTTTGTAATTCGAAGTTGTCAAAAATGACATAAAAGTAGTAGGAACTTATCACTACCGTTCTCGGTCACCAAAAATGATCACTACGATATGGATCGATTTCACGTCTACTTACAATTACTGCCAACTGCCATAGCCACGTTGAATGCACCGGCTCCCGTAAATCACCGAAGTTAAGCAACGTCGGGCGTGGCCCGTACCTGAATGGGTGACAGACCACGTGCTGTTGGCATTATAGAAAAGGGTGGTAACCTGTAGACAGCCCGGCGTTAATAGCCCTAATGTTGATACGCCGTTATGCACATAAAAAAACAAAAAAAAAATTACAATTACTTTCGAAATTCGTAATCCATTTTCTATTCGAATCGATCGAGAATCGTTTATCGCTACTACGATTCGATCTGCATCATAATTAGTTTCTATCTTCTAACCTGTGGAATGTTACACCAACTTTCTTCAATTATGACCTTGTACAATTGGAACATCCAAACTCCGAACAGGTAGGCACTGTGCACTCAATAGTTATTCCCAATTAAAATTATTATGATCGTAAACCGTCAAAAACAGTGTAAAACTTTTTGAGAGATGTGGCCAACCCATCTCCATCCTTCCTCCCTTCCTTTCATAATTTCATGATGATACAGTTTATGACTTGGAAAAAATCTAACAGTAAAGCCTGATTAAAATTTGTAACGATTTTCGATAGATAGACCGATTCTTTAAAAAGATCGGCCCTTGGAGAACGATTAAAAAAATCGATGTAACGTGATAAAAAGATCCCCCATCTCTAGATCTGAGTTTGTTCTCTGCAGTGTTAGTTCATTACCGATAGAAATTATCACTTCCCGCAGGATACCAGGAGACCGATAGAAGACACAAAAAGTCCCTTCTAATGTATGTAAGGAGGTTGTCCGAACAGTGGACGTGAGATGGGATCTCTGAGGACAAGAGCTGCAGATACGGTCAGGAGTTCGGGAGCAGGATCGCGTGGACTCGTCGAACGTGACGTTCCTCCTCATGTCCCCGATGAAAGAGAGTTCGTGGGAGACCTCTATCAATCTTCAGCTCACGGATCCACTAGAATGACAGTATCTTGTAGTACAAAGCAATCATAACTTCCTACAGCAAGCCATGTTTTCCCACCTGAAATATTGGGAGCTGTGGGATTTGTTTCAACGAGAAGGCGAGACTAGAAATGTATTATTATGGACTATGATGTACTAGTGGGCTAACTACACTAACTACAACAAACAGTCCAATGTCAGCTTTAGATTGACCAGAAACCTAATAAATTTAAAGACATTATATTTTCGCATAAGGTAATTCATTTATTTTTACTACGCTCTATAAAAGAAAATGTATATTCTAATATCTTACACCTTTGTATTTGTTATATCAGAACATAGAACAGCTACATATTGGAAGGCACCTTATAAACAGAAACTATCTTTTTATACTTGGCGGTCACAACTCAGTGTTCAAGGGAGAGGGAGACTGAGCGAAAGAGAGGGGTTTGGTTAACAGGAGGGAGACAGAAAGATAGGAGATGAAATTGATTCTCAAATAATATGCCGATATGGTTTGTATAAACGTTTCACACCCATTATTGTATAAAAACTCAAGACGGTTTGAATCAAAATGGGTTACTACCAGCTCAGTTGTAAACGTTGCTCTAAAGGATATAAAGACTTGGTTATATAATGCGCCAAAATGAATAGGTATAATGCTAATTCGGAAGTATTTATATTGCTATATATTATATAGGCCCGGTCCACACGGAAGAAACTGGTTTCATGAAACCTATTTCATTAAAGCGTGCACTCAGAATAAACTGTCCATCAGTTTCGTGAGTCAGACGACGATGTACTTGTGTTGTGTTGGTGGCTACGAAATAAAAAGTACTAGGTTTACCCGATGGTTAGGGATCGGCAACACAGCTGTGTTTTGTAGCTCTCCAACTAACACAGAGATGGTTAGGGATCGGCAACACAGCTGTGTTTTGTAGCTCTCCAACTAACACAGAGATGGTTAGGGATCGGCAACACAGCTGTGTTTTGTAGCTCTCCAACTAACACAGAGATGGTTAGGGATCGGCAACACAGCTGTGTTTTGTAGCTCTCCAACTAACACAGAGATGGTTAGGGATGGTTAGGGATCGGCAACACAGCTGTGTTTTGTAGCTCTCCAACTAACACAGAGATGGTTAGGGATCGGCAACACAGATGTGTTTTGTAGCTCTCCAACTAACACAGAGATGGTTAGGGATCGGCAACACAGCTGTGTTTTGTAGCTCTCCAACTAACACAGAGATGGTTAGGGATCGGCAACACAGCTGTGTTTTGTAGCTCTCCAACTAACACAGAGATGGTTAGGGATCGGCAACACAGCTGTGTTTTGTAGCTCTCCAACTAACACAGAGATGGTTAGGGATCGGCAACACAGCTGTGTTTTGTAGCTCTCCAACTAACACAGAGATGGTTAGGGATCGGCAACACAGCTGTGTTTTGTAGCTCTCCAACTAACACAGAGATGGTTAGGGATCGGCAACACAGCTGTGTTTTGTAGCTCTCCAACTAACACAGAGATGGTTAGGGATGGTTAGGGACCGGCAACACAGCTGTGTTTTGTAGCTCTCCAACTAACACAGAGATGGTTAGGGATCGGCAACACAGCTGTGTTTTGTAGCTCTCCAACTAACACAGAGATGGTTAGGGATGGTTAGGGATCGGCAACACAGCTGTGTTTTGTAGCTCTCCAACTAACACAGAGATGGTTAGGGATGGTTAGGGATCGGCAACACAGCTGTGTTTTGTAGCTCTCCAACTAACACAGAGATGGT